>JANAVB010032970.1:0-90000 GCA_029216955.1 Iris pallida
GAGTTGAGAATACCAGGTTTTCTTCGTCATCATAATTCTGATGGGATTCACTCTGGAAATGACATGAATCGTTTGACCGATAATATAAGTCGCGTTTTCTGAACAGCAAACATTAATGCTAAGCATTCTTTCTCGATGGGAGAATAACGCGTTCACGCCTGTCATTGTGCGCTGAGATAATAAATAGCCTGTTCCTGGCCTCTTTATTTTTCTGGGCGAGTAATTCACCAAGATGAATCCATGGCTCGAACTATAGAAGGAATGGTATTCCCGAGACGGGAGGTCCAAAACGGAGGGTTCATGAGATACTGTTTAATATCGTCAAATGCTTTTTGACATTCTTCGTTCCAAACGAAAGATACACCTTCTTCAGAAGTTTGTTGAATGGTCTGCAGCGTCCTGATAAGTGGAAATGAATCTCCTGATATAAGTAATTCTTCCTTGAAATCCTCGTAGCTCTTTTAAGGTGCGTGGAGGACGCATCTCTTGAATGGCTTTGATCTTCTCGGGATCCACGTGTATACCTTTAACGGTAATGACGAAGCCGAAAAATTTACCACTAGAGACGCCCAGGAAGGCTTAGTAGGGTTCATTTTAAGTTGATACTGACCATTAATCAAGATAGTCTTCAAATCTTGGATATGATCCTCCTTTTTCGACTTTTGACTGCAATATCATCAACTAGCATTCAACTATTTTCCGGAGATGTTCGCAGAATATAGTGCTCATTGCTCGCTGATATGTTGCCCCCTGCATCTTGAGACCAACGGCATCACTGTATAACAGTATGTACCGATCGGCGTTCTGAAGGGTGTGTTTTCATCATCTGGAACATTTTGATCTGGTTGTATCCTGAAACCCATCCATAAATGACATTCGTTCGAAACCACATGGTATGTCGATCATGACATCTGTAATTGGAAGAGGAAACTCGTCTTTAGGACAAGCTGCATTGAGATCGCGAAAGTCTATACGACTCGGATCTTGCCAGTCTTTTTAAGGACAGGAACGATGTTAGCCCCCATTCAGGATGTTGTTCCTCTCGAATAAATCCAGAAGCCATAAGCTTGTTGACTTCAGCTTCAATTGCATCCATGATATCCGGACGAAATCGTCGCTATTGTTGTTTGACCGGTTTAGCATTTGGCATGATTTAAGTTTGTGCATTGCTATCTTTGGATCTAGTCCTGGCATATCCTCTAACCAGGCAAAGACATCGATATAATCACGAATAAGTTTAATTATGTCTTGGTTATCTGTTTCTTTCTGAAAGACTTTCACTGATGAATATTGGTTTAGGACCCGTCTTCACCAACATCAATTTGGATCAGTTTATCTCAGTAGGAGGTTCCCTCTGCTCGAACCTGAATTCCCATTGATTATCTAATCTTTGAGCCCATTGTTCCGATTCGGGTGATATTTCAAAATCATCCTCATCTTCATCATTTTCTTGCGGGCCACCACGGAGACCATATTGATGGATAAAAGAGCGATGGAGATCGCCAATACTCGTGTCAGAATCCCAAAGAGAGAATCAGAAGACTCAGATCGTTCGTCTCATCGGATTTGAATCTTCATGACGATGTTGATAAAAGAAGTAGGAGCAATGTACCTAAACCACATTTTGTCCTTCCGTATTTTAATGGAGGAATTCGAACAGGCATGCTTCTTCTTCCTTTTCCATTATTGAGATTGGTTCTAAAGTCATAACCCATATTCTGATGATATTTTAGATTGCTGACTGTAGCGACGTAGTTGTAACCTTCCAGTATCGTCGTTTATGTCATCTTCTTCCAAGTTAGGAGGATTCTGGGGTCCTTTATAAAAGAAGATCGAATTTTCTCCCTTCTTTCTAGCAGGGACCATGAAGTATGATTTTTGTATGGATTCCATTGATACGTCTGTATGAAGAGTTTGAACAACCCATATAGTTAGTGACTCTAAGCTATCTAGCAATTGTAAATACTTTGTACATGATTACAGACATCAATATACTGCAAAGGAGATGCTTCATTAATATTAGATACTGTATTTACAACAGAAGGCTGAGCCTTATCAGACTTAGTCAAATTAATGACAAAAGGGGGATAGGAAGAGCGATCAGAAGTTTTTTCGATTAAGATCGATAACAAAAGGCTCAGAAGAGGTGAGCTCCCTTGAAGAGATCGTGGATAAGTAGTACGTCCACTGACTGGAATGACTAGAGTATCTGGTCTAGCCTGAGAAGGTGGAGGGGGATGGTACGTCCACTGACAGGAATATCAGTGAACTTTGTGGAGCTTGGGCAGATGAAGTAGTACGTCCACTGACAAATTATCAGTGAGCCTTGTGAGCCTGGGCAGGTGATGAAGTAGTACGTCCACTGACAGGAATTATCAGTGAACCTTCTTCAGATGTTTTAACAGACTGCGGAGGAGTGATACGCCCTTTTACAGGAATAACAAAGTGCCAACTTTTGCTAACTCATCATCATTATCCATAGCTTGCAAGACTTTTGAGTATTCATCTTTATACATGCGAGCGTCATTGAAGTAAGCTTCACTCCTTTGAATGGATAGAGATATGCAACCTCCTTTTGAACTTCTCCATTATCATCAACATATTGAAGCACTGATGAAGCGAAGGAACGACATTATGTTCATGCAAGAATGGTCTCCCCAATAGAGCATGTATGAGCAACCATGATTGTCGATGATGTAAAAAGTAACTTTAGTGCGAAGATCGCCTATTTGAAATTTGAGGCGAATCTTGCCCAAAGGCTCGCTTTTCCTTGATTGAATCCCAAGATGGTAGTGATAGTGCTGGAAACTATGACAGGTATCTTCAGTGCATCTAACATAGCTTTTGGCATATACTGAGAGCAGATCCTGGATCAATCAGAAGACGATCACCTTCATAGAATCAATTATCATGTATGATATAAAGGACGGTCATGTCGATTATCTTCTAGCAGCATATCGTCCTGCGTAAAGGTAATGTTTGGAATAAATTCCAATACATTATGGCAATGAGAAACAGATTCTGTTTCCAACTTCTTGAGAAGAGTTAAGCAGGTTTCTGCTTGCAGCAGTGCTTCACTTAGAGTTTCTCGAGTCTCTTTAGAGAGGCGTAAGAGCTCGAAGATTGATAATTTAGCTGGTGTATTGGCTAGTTGAGCCAATATATCAAAATTATAAGGCTTTTCAAGTCCTGTAGGAGATGACTTCTTCAATGGTTTGTCGAAGCGGACTTGTTGTTTGCCTTTGTCAGCTGCTGTTGGTTTAGAAGGAACTGTCTCAACAGGAACATTTAAAGGTTCTTCAGTAGAGACTGGTGTTGGAGCTGTAACCGGAGGGATATCAGAAGTTTCTTCAGGAATTTCAGCATAATCTTTCAGATATATTTTTCCTGACCGAGTTCCAGCATGGACTTCAACTTCAGATTCTGGTTCAGGGTCTATGGAAACCATGTTACAATTCTTTATCTTGCTCTTGGTTCTTTTATGTTTGATGAGAGCTTCATTCCAGAAACCAAGGCCAACACGAGATTGATTATGTCTCATAGTAATAGCTAAAGGTGCTCGGAGTCCCTTGCCTGATTTCAAACCCGGAGCAGTGGCTAGATCATAACCCATCTTCGCCATCAATTCACAAGATTGTGAACTGTATAAATGAAAAGCAGGTTTGTACCTATCTTCAAATTGAGGTACAGATTTTATCTCCGTAGGGAGTGAATTTCCTGCTGAGATGAAAGTAGAGGTTAGATAAAAATCGGGTATGAAACTAGAAGTCACATTGCATGACTTAGTCTTCCCGAGCTTCTTTTTAGATGAGAAAGTCTTTCGAGGAGAAGAGGAAGACGTTTCAAACTCCGTCATTAAATCCGGGTGAATCCACATGATCTCTCCCTTCTTAGTTGTGACAGGAACAAGTCCGTCATTCTGTGCTGGTGGGATGTTTATAACTTCGAGAGTTGCTTTGGGGATAGGAACAATCCCACTTTCTACCATTAAGGGAGGGAAGTCACCGAACTGCATTGAAATTACATTTGCTGTGACTGTTTTGTCTTTGGGTGTTAATGTCACAGCTCCTGATTTAATCATCTCTTGAATCTTTCCTTTTAATACATAGCAAGACCGGATTGTATGACCCAGCATTCTATAATATGGACAGTATTTTGGATGATCTGTCTTATTGGCTTCATCAGGCTTTTAATTTCTGGCAATTGAATCTTATTACCTTTGAGTAAGCATTCAAAGATACCCTGAACATCATCATCGTCGAAAGAATATTCTTCCTTCGGCCGAGGAGATCTCTGTTGTTGATTTGTTGGAGCTGAAGTAGCTTGGGTAGTCTTTACTTCTTGACTACTGCTTTGGAGATTGACTTCAAGAGCTTCTTTCCCTTTGCGATTGTTGGGTCGAGTACTATTGCTAGCACTCTGATTTGATTCCTTGGGAGCCATTTGTACCCCCAAACCCCTGAAGGTCTCAGCACTGACTTCAGCAGCCTTGACACTGACAATGAAAGAAGGCCAATCTTGGAACTGAGTGGACCCTGTCCACATGCTGATAATTGGTAAGAGATTCGACTTGCAAGTGTCGATAGTAACAGCATCGGGAGTTCCGAGAGGCATTTTGAGGGCTTCTCTTCTGAATCTTTCAATGAAGTCCTTGGTGGTTTCATTATTTTTCTGTTTAATTCTTATGAGGGCTGACATGGTCATGTCATTGAGCCCTTCATAGAATCGTTCAAGAAACATTTGCTTGAAACCAGCAAATGAGGTAATGCACCCGTCAGGGAGACTTCTATACCATTCCTAAGCCGTTCCTTTGAGACATCCAATGAACACCCGAGTAAGGAGGGCGTCACTTGGTTGCAGTTGATCAGTCATTACTTCAAAGTGATTAATGAACTGACTTGGGGAGGTTGTCCCATCAAAGAAAGAGATGGTCGGAGGCTTGTATTTAGGAGGGTATGATACCTGCTTCCATTCTATCAGGTAAGGTTGCTTGATACCTACCCTTTGTAAGCCATCCTTCTGTTTGAATGCCTCGAATTGAGTTCGGAGATTCCTTAACTCTTCAGTAACAATTCCAGAAGATTGGGGAGTTGTAACTTGTTGAGTGTAATTGGGAGGAGGGACTGCAGCATATGTACCACCCCCAGCTCCAGACTGACTTGGAGTGGGTTGTACAGGAACATTAAATTGTACCTCCGGAATAGTAGAGGGTTTCGGGTTTGGAACAACAGGAGTATTTAATACAACTGGAGGGACTGTATGTTGGACTTGCTGAGTTTGATGCTGAGCTTGCATAAGAGTGTGCATAGCATTCAATGTATCTGTCATAGCTCGCAACTGTTGTTCTAAGGAAGAAATCCTTTGTTCATGAGCTTCGGTGCTAGTTGAAGGTTCATGATTGCCCTCTGCCATGTAAGTAGTAATCATTCGAGGAATAGATGATGAAACAGTCTGTTCTGAATCATCACTGTGTGAATCAGTATCTTTTCCGGGGCTATTTACGGGAGTCAATACTGGAAAGTTGGATTCTCCAAGGAAGTCTTCTGTGATCTCCGGATTACCACTTGGATGAGAAGAAGAAGAGACCCTGGCCAAGGCTCCGGTCCTGGATCGGGTGCCGAGATAAACACCATCTTCAGAGTCTGATATAGCATCAGACCATATGCTACCCCCAATATTTCTGGAGGTCATGTTGACAGAAGCATAAAAAGGTTCATCTTCATCCAACATTGGTTCATACTGAATCCGTTCGAAAACAGATTGTCTTTTTGGTGAACAACAACATTGAATTACAACTCGAGGTTGGAAGTTGCAACCATGCTTTTCATGGCAAATATGAGCAATATCATAGCCTGATGGAGTGTCAATTCTCCGTTTATTTGCAAATACTCCCGGAGATCTGTAGGGACAGATTGGGAAGTACTTGAAGATAGTTTCTGTGTAGAAACTTGTCTTTTGTTCTTCTGTCTTCTCGGTTCTTGAGTGTATAAAGACTGATTAATTTGAGCCACATAATTTTTGGCATATTCTGCATCAGGGTCTAATATACTTGTCTCAGTGGAACCGAGACGATTCTGATTAAGCTTGTTACGAAGATCCGTAGGAGATCTGACTTTGATATCAGTCTTGGATACTTGTAATTTGCCTTTCTCAGATCGAGAAATTTGGAGAGAAGGAAGATGGGTATTATTCCGACTGGGAGTCAGTAATAATCCATCTTTGAAGGAATTAGCCAAAAGGCGTTTTCCTTTGTTTGATCTAGTAAGAGTACTAGTCAAATTAACTCCAGAGGTAAAGACCTTAGGAGTAGAGGAGTTGACTAAAGAGTCTTTCTCCTTGGTTGGCACAAGATGTGCAAGTTGAGGGGGAATCATTTGTATGTTCTGTGGAAGAGAACCCCCAGCCTGATTTTGAGAAACAGTCAAAGGACTGTATCTGTTAGCATACGCTGACTTCAGTTTGGACTTCTGGTCATACGCTGCCTTTTTATTAGCATACGCTGGCTTTGGCTTAGCGTACGCTGCCTGATGTTGGCTTTTGTACGCTGCCTTTGCCGTACGCTGCCCTTTGAATGCCATACGCACAGAGTCATCAATGGCTAAAGAGCCGACTGCTGTCGTAAGAGTAGAGGGAGAAGGGACTTTGACATGTCCAGAGATGGTTTTCCTTGTACACGCTGACTTGGTTAAAGAACCAACTTTGTCAGCGTGACTAGGAGAAGCCACTGTTGCCGTGTTCAGAGAAGCCGAAGTGTGCTTAGTTGAAGTTGAAGACGTGTTCTTGTCAGCGTGAGAAGTGACAGAAACGTCTCGGGCTGTTGAAAAAGACTTAGGGACATAGACAGAGCGTCCCTTCTTCTTGGCAGCAGGAAGAGCGGAGAAAGCAGTGCGGCCCTCCTTCACCTTGAGCATATCTTCATAAGCAGATTGGTCGAATTGTACGACCATCGTCTTCTTCGTCGAGCCGATCGATGAAGTATCGCATTGAGTTGTTGCTATCTCGTTGGAGGAGACAGCTTTCCCCAGCATAGTCGTCAATTTGTTTTCTATAATAAATTTACTTTATTTATTTTGTATCTGAAAAAATTACAACTGTAGGAATCTAATCTAGAAGATGATTACTTTATCCCTTGGACGATGCGATGAAGAAAACTCGAACTTCGAAGAATTTGGACAGCAACTGGGCAATCTCTCTGTTCTCTCTGAAATTGACTGTAGTCTGATGAAGATGAAAAAACTCTCTTTTATAGAGTTCAGGATAACTGTCCTTAAGCATACGCTCAGGTAGTTACTTGACGTGTGCATAACTGCAGGGACGCGTGGCAAAGTCTGATGGAGACACATTAGCGTGCGGTTGAAAGTAGTGGAGCATATTCAGGAGAGATTGATGGCGTGAATGCCACGTTGCATAACTTCGGAAGAAGTGGATAACTGAGTGCATGACACGTGAGAACGTGTGTTAACTGCTCGTTGAAAATCATTCTGGACACAACTGCTGTGATACGTGTTTTCCATAAATAAATTCACTTTATTTATTTTGTACTGAGAAAATTACAACTGTAGGAATCTAATCTAGAAGACGATTACTTTATCCCTTGGACGATGCGATGAAGAATACTCGAACTTTGAAGAACTTGGACAGCAACTGGGCAATCTCTCTGTTCTCTCTGAAATTGTCTGTAGTGTCTGATGAAGATGAAGAAACTCTTTTTTATAGAGTTCAGGATAACTGTCCTTAAGCATACGCTCAGGTAGTTACTTGACGTGTGCATAACTGCAGGGACGCGTGGCGAATTCTGATGGAGACACATTAGCGTGCGGTTAAAAGTAGTGGAGCATGTTCAGGAGAGATTGATGGCCTGGATGCCACGTTGCATAACTTCTAGAGAAGTGGATAACTGGTACAGGACACGTGAGAACGTGTGTTGACTGTAATCCTGGATATGGTTGCTGTAATACGCTGCCTCGTTGAAGGAGAGTTATACGCTGACTTGGATGATGTAGAAACAAAATAAAGCTGATACGCTTACTGGAGAAGAAAGGAGTCGTATGCTCACTTGATGAGGAAGGAGTCGTATAGACTTCATACGCTCACTGAAGAAGGAAGGAGTCATATAGACTTCATACGCTCAATGAAGAAGGAAGGAGTCGTATAGACTTCATACGCTCAATGAAGAAATAGCCACGTGGCCATCATCAATCTTCTCTGATAAGCCATATCTTCAAATAACTGTCAAAAGATTTTCTCGAGCGTCGTGACTACAGATATGACGGCTGACAGACTGGCAAAACTGACAGTAATGATGGCTTTGCATTAATGATCTGCTGAGCTGTCCTCGTAAAAGACAAAACCAACTCTTTGAAAACCTATATGACGGCTAGTCTCCATTGGACAGCTGTCTTTGCACAAAAGACGACGTGTCAGATTCATCCTTTATTAAATATATGCCGTACTGTCATCCCAGAAAATAATAAATATTCACTGAGCGTATGGCCTGTAGATGAGCGTATGGCCTTGACTGAGCATATGGCTTTGAGCGTATGGCTTGGACTGAGCATATGGCTTTGAGCGTATGGATTAAAATGACAGCGTGTCATAATTTTTCACATCCTACAAGACCCCCTTCAAAGTTTTCGAACTTTATGAGTTTCAAAAGTTCGAAATTACTTTGAATAAAAAAGTGGAATGAGTCTTGACACGCTGGCATTAAATCTGTTTATGCAAAAATGAATTTATTAAATGTCATGATGACTCTTCATTTTTCGAGACTGATTGAATCTGATTTATGGAGGAATATGAACCGCCAGCAAGCTTTGTTATATAAACTGAGAAAATTCAGTTTTTGACATTCATATTTCTTGTAACCATGACTCTAAAGGAAGCGGCTGAAGAAGAAGCACGAAAATTAGGTTTCTGTGCCCCTGGTGACCCCACCTTTGGAGGCAAAGAACCGGAGCCCTTCGTCATCGAGTTCAAAGATGACCCCACGCAGTTAGCCAAGAATTTCTTGAGTTACTTCGGTCTGGACGGCTCCTCTACTTCTGATGGGCGGAGCCTCGCAGAGAAGCGTAAAATGCTCGCTGCTCTGTTGCACCGCATGGGGGTCCGAAGCGTAGAAGAGTTAGACGTCAAACTTAGCCGCTCTGGAAAATAGAGCGTGACTTTGTTGCACCCCTTTCTTTCCCTCTCTTTTTTGTTTTGTAAGGCCATCAGTGCCTTTAATGAAATGAATATTCAAGAATTCTCTGTTTAGTATAATTTTGTGTTGAAAACTAACATGCACCAATGAATAACTGTAGATTACGCTGTGGGTTACGCTGTCTTCCAATGTTTGTAAGTTACGCTGGATAGCGTACATCAATGAATAGCATGCACCAATAAATAGCTGTAGGTTACGCTATCTTCCAATGTTGTGGAAAGCACTCTTTGAATATTTCCAAGGCTATGCTGGTTTCCAAAGTACACGTGGCACTCATTGCATATTTTATGAGCGTTATTTGTGGATCCTTTCCAAGAATAGGCTTGCGCTCCATACTTTAAAATAGACAGAAGAGTTTCACAGAACTCATCCCCATCTTCTTTTTCTTCTTCTCTTCTCTGAAAATGAACGTGAGATTTCACTCTCGAATTGGAAAGCAAAAGCTTCTAAATGTTCGAATTCTGAGCAATATGTCAGACATCAGTTTGCCAATTCTTTGCGTCAAACTTGAAGGTAAGTCCGGCATAATACATGTACTGTTTTTGCTGTTGAAAATAAGCTTTCTGTCTCTGAGCGTGCTTGACCAACCAGTACGTTTCATATGACATTTCTGTTGATTTAATTCTCTTCTTCATGCTGTTTTCCGCAGAAACTTGGCTAAAGATTTTCTTCAGAACTGGCATTGGTGATGTGGATGCTGTGGAGAATGTCCTTCTGACACCAACATCAGGGAGCTCATACGCTTTTGACGCGTACATCAGACAACTCAGAACTCTTCGTGGGATAGAAGGGTCTTCCTCAGATGGTAGGAAGAGCCTTTATACACGAGAGTTGGATGGTGGAGTCAACTCTACTACCGAGAAATCGGGTAGTAGAGTTCCTTTCACGGGAGAACTAGGAATTGTATCCCAAGGTTTGGATACATTCCTGTCTTCCTTGAGGGGTTACCCCCATCCACCAATTGTATTGGCAGCACCACGACTTCGGGCTGCCATACTCTGTGGTTCTCCTCTCGTCTGAGAGAGAAGACCAGAGTTTGATTCCTGCTGATCTGGTCGTGACTGAGACCCAGATAGTCAGGAATTGCCACCAACAACGAACCTGACGGAGAAGGTCCGACGGAGAAGATCCAAAGAAGAAGATAGATCTCTATTCGGTTATCGTTGTGGTGTAGAATAAAAATCCAAGATTTGTAATAGATTTCCATTATGATTTGTAAGAAAGTCTAAGAAAATGTAATAGACTTTTTATAGTGAAATGGAAATGACAATTCTTCTATGCTCAATGATTTGTATTTGTGGATGAATTATGGACATGATAGATAATAAAATCATCTTTTCTGTTTTAGAGTATATAATATTATCAGAGGTATTATGGACATGATAATATATAGAAACTCGAAAGAAAATAGATTGATTTCTATGCAGAGGTCAAAACATGACAAATGAGTAAGTAGATTCGGAATTGATTCAGAGGTTATGAAAACATGATAAATAACGAATTCCCACTTGATAAATTGATAGAAGATTATGAACGGACGAACCGTTTAGGAAATGATGAACGGATGAACCGTCGAATGAATGTAATAAATGAACGGATGAACCGTCAAGTATTAATGAATGTATGAATCGTCGAATGAATGTGAGAAATGAATGGATGAACTGAATCCCGGGAAAGAATACGTCCCTTCGATCTTTGTAACCATATGCCTATAAATAGAGCATATATTTGAGTAGAAGAATCATATATCATCCTCTTTTATCCACAATGTCTTCTGAAAAGAATACAAAGAAGACTGAAGTCGTCTCTGAAGTTACTGAAGGTGCTAAAGAGCATCTTCCTCCGCAGAAGAAGGAAATGGACGAAAGCTCATCTACTCCCAAGCCGCCAAAAGATATCCTCGACTTCCTGGTCGAACCAGGAGAAACCGAAGAAGAAGAAGCAATGAGGCTGGCTGTCTGTCAGTTCTTGGTGCGGTCAGGAAAAGATGTATTAAATTCTTTTGCTGATTATGTATGTGGCCCTTGTCCCAAGTATGAGAGGGATGACAGTGATCTTCCATGATGATGTACTCTTTTTTTTTCTTGAAGAATTTGTCAAAATAAACTCTGTTTAAAGAAACTTTGTTTATGATGTATCCTTCCCACTTTACATCAATTTTGCCTTTATTCACTGATCTTTAGACTCAGAAATCAAAAAGACTAAATATTTGAGATAGAAAATTCAGAGGTAATATGGACGTGATTTTCTATACAAGATCTTTATTAAAACCACTGGGGATCTAATAAAACGAAATATCAAATTCTCTGGAAAGATGATACATGGTGGAATATCAATTTCCTCTGGGGATAACGATATCGAAATAACTTTTGTAAAGAAGGATTTTATATTTGCTGGGGAATGATGAAAATATTATACATAATATTTCTTTAAAAATTTGCCATTGATAGGCATCATCATGACTTTCCCATCCATAGAGGCAAGCTGGTATGCTCCGTTAGAGAAGACTTTGTTCACTACGAATGGGCCTTCCCATTTCGCATCAAATTTGCCTTTGCTCATATGTGTCATGGTCATAGGACGTCTGACAGTAAGGACCAGTTCTCCCTTCTGATATGCTCTGATTTTGACTTTTCGGTTAAAAGCTTTGGAGATTCGGGCCTGATACAGCTCGATATTTTGTTGAGCATATAATCGTTTTTCATCTAGAGCTTCCAACTCTTGAAGTCGAAGACGATCATTATTTTCTGTTGTCAGTTCATTGGAGATTGCAATTCTCAGAGAAGGAATCTGGATCTCAAGGGGAAGAACAGCTTCACACCCATATACTAAAGAGAAAGGTGTACATCCAGTCGTATTGCGAACTGTGGTACGGTAGGCCCATAAACATTCACCAAGCTTCTCGCTCCAGTTGCGTTTGTTGGAAGAAACGAACTTTTTTAAGAGTTTGATGATTGTTTTATTGAAAGCTTCTGCCAATCCATTGGCTGCTGGATTATATGCTGTAGAAGCTAAATTATTAATCCGATGATCGTCGCAGAATCGAGTAAATTTCTGACTGACGAACTGCGGTCCGTTATCATGGATAATACGTCGAGGAACACCAAATCGATAGATAACATGATGTTTGACGAAGTTGATAACACTAGAAGTTTTAACTTCAGATAACGGGATTGCTTCAGCCCATTTGGAAAAGTAATCGGTTATTGCTAAAATAAACCGATGTTCTCTTGATGATGGTGGGTTGATGGGACCAATGACGTCCATGCCCCAAGCTTCAAAGGGACATGATGCCTCTGTTGGATGTAAGAACTCTGACGATTGATGAATAAAGTCTGCATGGATTTGACAGGCTTTACATTTCTGAGCATATTGAATAGCGTCAGCCACCATCGTGGTCCAATAATAACCCATACGTCGGATACGATCTTGAAGTTTAGGACCTGGTTGATGAGCTCCGCAAACACCATCATGTGCTTCACGAATTATCTGTTGTGTTTCTTCACCGGTAATACATCGGAGGAGAAGACCGTCGTAAGACCGACGATATAATGTTTTCGTCGTATGATTATAATAGAATCTGAGAGATCGACGTCGAATAGACGCTGCTTCACTCGGATTATCAGGAAGTATATCATACAAAACAAAATCTATAAACGGGCGTCTCCAGTCTTCAATTATGGCTTCTGTTTCATTAGAAAAGACATATTCCATAGTAGAATCAGAGGAAGACGAGGGCATTTTGTCAAACTTTGATCCAGCATCAAGGTTGAAAGAATCTTTGTCTGGTTTGTGAGGAAAAGCCAAAGCCAAATTATTCTCAACACAGAATAGTTCTCGGTTATAAACCACTATCACTTGCTGACGTCTGATTGGTATAGCTAATACAGCAGCAAGATTAGCTAAAGCATCAGCTTCTGCATTATAGGCTCGTCGAACATGTTCAATAAAGAAGTCTTCAAAAGATGAGGATATAGAGAGTGCTGCTCGATGATAAGGTATCAAATCCTGATGACGAACTTCATACGTTCCTCTGATCTGATTGATAATAAGCTTGGAGTCTCCATAAACTTCCAAATATTGAATATCTAGATGTTTAGCAAGTTGAAGACCAATGAGTAATGCATTGTATTCGACTACATTGTTTGAACATGATTGATCTAGAGAATAAGCCCTCTGAATAGTTAGTCCTTCTGGGGATACAAGAACAATCCCAACTCCAGCGACAATATTGCCGTTAAGACCTATTCTAGATGCTCCATCAAAGAATAGACGCCAGGTAGGAACTTCTTCAGAAATCAGATTTGAATCCAAGACTTCATCAGGAATCTCATCATATAATTTAGAATCTTCTGGAATTGCATGAGCAGCCAGAAAATCAGCAAGAGCCTGTCCTTTAACCGACTTTTGAGGAATATAATGCATATCGTATTGAGCTAACAAGATTCCCCAATTAGCTAGTCTGGAGTTGAGAATACCAGGTTTCTTCATCATAATCCTGATGGGATTCACTCTGGAAATGACATGAATCGTTTGACCGATAATATAATGTCGTGTTTTCTGAACAGCAAACATTAATGCTAAGCATTCTTTCTCGATTGGAGAATAACGCGGTTCAGCACCCGTCATTGTGCGACTGAGATAATAAATAGCCTGTTCATGGCCATCTTTATTTTTCTGGGAAAGTAATGCACCAAGAGAATGATCCATAGCTTGAACATATAGAAGAAATGGTATCCCCGAGACGGGAGGTACCAAAACTGGAGGGTTCATGAGATACTGTTTAATATCGTCAAATGCTTTTTGACATTCTTCGTTCCAGACGAAAGATACACCTTTCTTCAGAAGTTTGTTGAATGGTCTGCAGCGTCCTGATAAGTTGGAAATGAATCTCCTGATATAAGCAATTCTTCCTTGAAATCCTCGTAGCTCTTTTAAGGTGCGTGGAGGACGCATCTCTTGAATGGCTTTGATCTTCTCGGGATCCACGTGTATACCTTTAGCGGTAATGACGAAGCCGAGAAATTTACCACTAGAGACGTCCAGGAAGGACTTAGTAGGGTTCATTTTAAGTTGATGCTGACGCATTAAATCAAAGATAGTCTTCAAATCTTGGATATGATCCTCCTTTCGTCGACTTTGACTGCAATATCATCAACATAGCATTCGACTATTTTTCGGAGATGTTCGCGGAATATAGTGCTCATTGCTCGCTGATATGTTGCTCCTGCATTCTTGAGACCAAACGGCATCACTGTATAACAGTATGTACCGATCGGCGTTCTGAAGGAAGTGTGTTTTTCATCATCTGGAAACATTTTGATCTGGTTGTATCCCGAATACCCATCCATAAATGACATTCGTTCGAAACCACATGTATTGTCGATCATGACATCAGTAATTGGAAGAGGAAACTCGTCTTTAGGACAAGCCGCATTGAGATCGCGAAAGTCTATACAGACTCGGATCTTGCCAGTCTTTTTAAGGACAGTAACGATGTTAGCCACCCATTCAGGATGTTGTTCCTCTCGAATAAATCCAGAAGCCATAAGCTTGTTGACTTCAGCTTCAATTGCATCCATAATGTCTGGACGAAATCGTCGCTGTTGTTGTTTGACCGGTTTAGCATTTGGCATGATATTGAGTTTGTGCATTGCAATCTTCGGATCTAGTCCTGGCATATCTTCGTAACTCCAGGCAAAGACATCGATATAATCACGAATAAGCTTGATCATGTCTTGCTTATCTGTTTCTGAAAGACTTTCACTGATGAATATTGGTTTAGAAGAACCTTCTTCACCAATATCAATTTGGATCAGTTTATCTTCGGTAGGAGGTTCTCTCTGCTCGAACCTGAATTCCCATTGATTATCTAATCTTTGAGCCCATTGTTCCGATTCGGGTGATATTTCAAAATCATCCTCATCTTCATCATTTTCCTGCGGGCCATCAACAGAGACCATATTGACGGACAAAATAGAACGATGAAAATCGCCAATACTCGTGTCAGAATCCCAAGAGAGAGAATCATAAGACTCAGATCGTTCGTCTTCATCGGACTTTGAATCTTCATGGACTATGTTGATAAAGGAAGTAGGAGCAATGTAACCTAAACCACATTTTGTCCTTCCGTATTTTAATGGAGGAATTCGAACAGGCATTCTTCTTCCTTTTCCATTATTGAGACTGGTTCTAAAGTCATAACCCATATTCTTGATGATATTTTTGGATTGTTGACTGTAGCGACGCAGTTGTAACCTTCCAGTATCATCGTTTATGTCATCTTCTTCCAAGTTAGGAGGATTTGGGGTCCTTTATAAAAGAAGATCGGATTTTCTCCCTTTTTTCTAGCAGGGACCACGAAGTATGATTTTTGTATGGATTCCAATGATACGTCTGTATGAAGAGTTTGAACAACCCCTATAGTTAATGACTCCAAGTTATCTAGCAATTGTAAATAACTTTGTACATGATTACAGACATCAATATACTGCAAAGGAGATGCTTCATTAATATTAAATACTGTATTTACAACAGAAGGCTGAGCCTTATCAGACTTAGTCAAATTAATGACAAAAGGGTGAGAGAAAGAGCGATCAGAAGTTTTATTTCGATTAAGATCGATAACAAAAGGCTCAGAAGAGGTGAGCTCCCTTGAAGAAGATCGTGGATAAGTAGTACGTCCACTGACTGGAATGACTAGAGTATCTGATCTAGCCTGAGAAAGTAGAGGGGAAGTAGTACGTCCACTGACAGGAATTATCAGTGAGCCTTGTGGAGCTTACGAAGACGGTACAGTAGTACGTCCACTGACAGGAATTATCAGTGAACCTTGTGAAGCCTGAGCAGGTGATGAAGTAATACGTCCACTGACAGGAATTATCAGTGAGCCTTCTTCGGATGATCTAACAGACTGCGGAGGAGTGATACGCCCTTTTACAGGAATAACAAAAGTGCCAACTTTTGCTATCTCATCATCATTATCCATAGCTTGCAAGACTTTTGAGTATTTATCTTTGTACATGCGAGCGTCATTGAAGTAAGCTTCAACTCCTTTGAATGGATAGAGATCCGCAACTTCCTTTTGAACTTCTCCATTATCATCAACATATTTGAAACACTGATGAAGGGTCGAAGGAACGACATTATGTTCATGCAAGAATGGTCTTCCCAACAGAGCATTGTATGAGCATCTATGATTGTCGATGATGTAAAAAGTAACTTTAGTGCGAAGATCGCCTATTTGAAATTTGAGACGAATCTTGCCCAAAGGCTCACTTTTTCCTTGATTAAATCCCAAGATGGTAGTGATAGTGCTGGAAAGGCTATGTACAGGTATCTTCAGTGCGTCTAGCATAGCTTTTGGCGTAATACTGAGAGCAGATCCTGGATCAATCAGGAGACGATCAACCTTCATAGAATCAATATATCCTGTATGATATAAAGGACGGTCATGTCGATTATCCTCTAGCAGCATATCGTCCTGCGTAAAGGTAATGTTTGGAATAAATTCCAATACATTATGGCAATGAGAAACAGGTTCTGTTTCCAATTTCTTGAGAAGAGTTAAGCAGGTTTCTGCTTGCAGCAGTGCTTCACTTAAAGTTTCTCGAGTCTCTTTAGAGAGGCATAAGAGCTCGAAGATTGATAATTTAGCTGGGGTATTAGCTAGTTGAGCCAATATATCAAAATTATAAGGCTTTTCAAGTCCTGTAGGAGATGACTTCTTCAATGGTTTGTCGAAGCGGACTTGTTGTTTGCCTTTGTCAGCTGTTGTTGGTTTAGAAGGAACTGTCTCAACAGGAACATTTAAAGGCTCTTCAGTAGAGACTGGAGTTGAAGCTGTAACCGGAGGGACTTCAGAAGTTTCTTCAAGAACTTCAGCATAATCTTTCAGATATACTTTTCCTGACCGAGTTCCAGCATGAACTTCAACTTCAGATTCTGGTTCAAGGTCTATGGAAACCATGCTGCAATTCTTTATTTTGCTCTTGGTTCTTTTATGTTTGATGAGAGCTTCATTCCAGAAACTAAGGCCAACACGAGATTGATTATGTCTCATAGTAATGGCTAAAGGTGCTCGGAGTCCCTTGCCTGATTTCAAACCCGGAGCAGTGGCTAGATCATAACCCATCTTCGCCATCAATTCACAAGATTGTGAACTGTATAAATAAAAAGCAGGTTTGTACCTATCTTCAAATTGAGGTACAGATTTTATCTCCGTAGGGAGTGAATTTCCTGCTGAGATGAAAGTAGAGGTTAGATAAAAATTGGGTATGAAACTAGAAGTCACATTGCATGACTTAGTCTTCCCGAGCTTCTTTTTAGATGAGAAAGTCTTCCGAGGAGAAGAGGAAGACGTTTCAAACTCCGTCATTAAATCCGGGTGAATCCACATGATCTCTCCCTTCTTAGTTGTGACAGGAACAAGTCCGTCATTCTGTGCTGGTGGGATGTTTATAACTTCGAGAGTTGCTTTGGGGATAGGAACAATCCCACTTTCTACCATTAAGGGAGGGAAGTCACCGAACTGCATTGAAATTACATTTGCTGTGACTGTTTTGTCTTTGGGTGTTAATGTCACAGCTCCTGATTTAATCATCTCTTGAATCTTTCCTTTTAATACATAGCAAGACCGGATTGTATGACCCAGCATTCTATGATATGGACAGTATTTTGGATGATCTGTCTTATTGGCTTCATCAGGCTTTTTAATTTCTGGCAATTGAATCTTATTACCTTTGAGTAAGCATTCAAAGATACCCTGAACATCATCATCGTCGAAAGAATATTCTTCCTTCGGCCGAGGAGATCTCTGTTGTTGATTTGTTGGAGCTGAAGTAGCTTGGGTAGTCTTTACTTCTTGACTACTGCTTTGGAGATTGACTTCAAGAGCTTCTTTCCCTTTGCGATTGTTGGGTCGAGTACTATTGCTAGCACTCTGATTTGATTCTTTGGGAGCCATTTGTACCCCCAGACCCTTGAAGGTCTCAGTACTGACCTCGGCAGCCTTGGCACTGACAATGAAAGAAGGCCAATCTTGGAACTGAGTGGACCCTGTCCACATGCTGATAATTGGTAAAAGATTCGACTTACAAGTGTCGATGGTAACAGCATCGGGAGTTCCGACAGGCATTTTGAGGGCTTCTCTTCTGAATCTTTCAATGAAGTCCTCGGTGGTTTCATTATTTTTCTGTTTAATTCTTATGAGGGCTGACATGGTCATGTCATTGAGCCCTTCATAGAATCGTTCAAGAAACATTTGCTTGAAACCGGCAAATGAGGTAATGCACCCATCAGGGAGACTTCTATACCATTCATAAGCCGTTCCTTTGAGACATCCAATGAACACCCGAGTAAGGAGGGCGTCACTTGGTTGCAGTTGATCAGTCATTACTTCAAAATGATTAATGAACTGACTTGGGGAGGTTGTCCCATCAGAGAAAGAGATGGTCGGAGGTTTGTATTTTGGTGGATACGATACCTGCTTCCATTCTATCTGGTAAGGTTGCTTGATACCTAACCTTTGCAAACCATCCTTTTGTTTGAATGCCTCGAATTGAGTTCGGAGATTCTTTAACTCTTCAGAAACAATTCCAGAAGATTGGAGAGTTGTAACTTGTTGAGTGTAATTAGGAGGAGGGACTGCAGCATATGTACCACCCCCAGCTCCAGACTGACTTGGAGTGGGTTGTTCAGGAACATTAGATTGTACCCCCGAAATAGTAGAGGGTTCCGGGTTTGGAACAACAGGAGTATTTAATATAACTGGAGGAGCTGTCTGTTGGACTTGCTGAGTTTGATGCTGAGATTGCATAAGAGTGTGCATAGCATTCAACGTATCTGCCATAGCTCGCAACTGTTGTTCTAAGGAAGAAATCCTTTGTTCGTGAGCTTCGGTGTTAGTTGAGGGTTCATGATCGCCCTCTGCCATGTAAGTGGTAATCATTCGAGGAATAGATGATGAAACAGTCTGTTCTGAATCATCACTGTGTGAATCAGTATCTTTTCCAGGGCTTTTTACAGGAGTCAATACTGGAAAATTGGACTCTCCAAGGAAGTCTTCTGTGATCTCCGGATTACCACTTGGATGAGAAGAAGAAGAGGCTCTGGTCAAGGCTCCGGTCCTGGATCGAGTGCCAAGATAAACACCATCTTCAGAGTCTGATATAGCATCAGACCGTATGCTACCCCCAATATTTCTGGAAGTCATGTTGACAGAAGCATAAAGAGGTTCATCTTCATCCAACATTGGTTCATATTGAATCCGTTCGAAAACAGATTATCTTTTTGGTGAACAATAACATTGAATTACAACTCGAGGTTGGAAGTTGCAACCATGCTTTTTATGGCAAATATGAGCAATATCATAGCCTGATGGAGTGTCAATTCTCCGTTTATTTTGCAAATACTCCCGGAGATCTGTAGGGACAGATTGGGAAGTACTTGAAGATAGTTTCTGTGTAGAAACTTGTCTTTTGTTCTTCTGTCTTCTCGGTTCTTGAGTGTATAAAGACTGATTAATTTGAGCCACATAATTTTTGGCATATTCTGCATCAGGGTCTAATATACTTGTCTCAGTGGAACCGAACCGATTCTGATTAAGCTTATTACAAAGATCCGTAGGAGATTTGACTTTGATATCAGTCTTGGATACTTGTAATTTGCCTTTCTCAGACCGAGAAATTTTGAGAGAAGGAAGATGAGTATTATTCCGACTAGGAGTCGGTAATAATCCATCTTTGGAGGAATTAGCCAAAAGGCGTTTTCCATTGTTTGATCTAGTAAGAGTACTAGTCAAATTAACTCCAGAGGTAAAGACCTTAGGAGTAGAGGAGTTGACTAAAGAGTCTTTCTCCTTGGTTGGCACAAGATGTGCAAGTTGAGGGGGAATCATTTGTATGTTCTGTGGAAGAGAACCCCCAATCTGATTTTGAGAAACAGTCAAAGGACTGTATTTGTTAGCATACGCTGACTTCAGTTTGGACTTCTGGTCATACGCTGCCTTTTTATTAGCATATACTGGCTTTAGCTCGGCGTACGCTGCCTGATGTTGGCTTTTGTACGCTGCCTTTGTCGTACGCTGCCCTTTGAATGCCATACGCTCAGAGTCATCAATGGCTAAAGAGCCGACTGCTGTCGTAAGAATAGAGGAAGAAGGGACCTTGACATGTCCAGAGATGGTTTTCCTTGTACACGCTGACTTGGTTAAAGAACCAACTTTGTCAGTGTGACTAGGGAAAGCCACTGTTGCCGTGTTCCGAGAAGCCGAAGTGTGCTTCATGGAAGTTGAAGACGTGTTCTTGTCAGCATGAGAAGTGACAGAAGTGTCTCGGACTGCTGCAGAAGACTTAGGGACATAGACGGAGTGTCCCTTCTTCTTGGCAGCAGGAAGAGCGGAGGAAGCAGTGCGGCCCTCCTTCGCCTTGAGCATTTCTTCATAAGCCGATTGGTCGAATTGTACAACCATCGTCTTCTTCGTCAAGCCGATCGACGAAGTATCGCATTGAGTTGTTGCTATCTCATTGGAGGAGACAGCTTTCCCCAGCAGAGTCGCCAATTTGTTTTCCATAAATAAATTCACTTTATTTATTTTGTATCTGAGAAAATTACAACTGTAGGAATCTAATCTAGAAGACGATTACTTTATCCCTTGGACGATGCGATGAAGAATACTCGAACTTTGAAGAACTTGGACAGCAACTGGGCAATCTCTCTGTTCTCTCTGAAATTGTCTGTAGTGTCTGATGAAGATGAAGAAACTCTTTTTTATAGAGTTCAGGATAACTGTCCTTAAGCATACGCTCAGGTAGTTACTTGACATATGCATAACTGCAGGGACGCGTGGCGAATTCTGATGGAGACACATTAGCGTGCGGTTGAAAGTAGTGGAGCATGTTCAGGAGAGATTGATGGCCTGGATGCCACGTTACATAACTTCTAGAGAAGTGGATAACTGGTACAGGACACGTGAGAACGTGTGTTGACTGTAATCCTGGATATGGTTGCTGTAATACGCTGCCTCGTTGAAGGAGAGTTATACGCTGACTTGGATGATGTAGAAACAAAATAAAGCTGATACGCTTACTGGAGAAGAAAGGAGTCGTACGCTCACTTGATGAGGAAGGAGTCGTATAGACTTCATACGCTCACTGAAGAAGGAAGGAGTCGTATAGACTTCATACGCTCAATGAAGAAGGAAGGAGTCGTATAGATTTCATACGCTCAATGAAGAAATAGCCACGTGGCCATCATCAATCTTCTCTGATAAGCCATATCTTCAAATAACTGTCAAAAGATTTTCTCGAGCGTCGTGACTGCAGATATGACGGCTGACAGACTGTCAAAACTGACAGTAATGATGGCTTTGCATTAATGATCTGCTGAGCTGTCCTCGTAAAAGACAAAACTAACTCTTTGAAAACCTATATGACGGCTAGTCTCCATTGGACAGCTGTCTTTGCACAAAAGACGACGTGTCAGATTCATCCTTTATTAAATATATGCCGTACTGTCATCCCATAAAATAATAAAATATTCACTGAGCGTATGGCCTGTAGATGAGCGTATGGCCTTGACTGAGCATATGGCTTTGAGCGTATGGCTTGGACTGAGCATATGGCTTTGAGCGTATGGATTAAAATGACAGCGTGTCATAATTTTCCACATCCTACAATACGCTGCCTTAGAAGAAGAGTCATACGCTAGCTTTTGAAGGCACATGTCTTGCATACGCTGACTTGGACAACGTAGAACCATATAAAGCTGATACGCTCACATTATTGACAGGGAGTCGTATGGAAACTATACGCTCACTTGACAAGGAGTCGTATGGAATCCATACGCTCACTTGGTTGGGAAGGAATCGTATGGGGTCCATACGCTCACTTAGTTGGCAGGAGTCGTATGAGATCCATACGCTCACTTAGTTGGAAGGAGTCGTATGAGATCCATACGCTCACTTAGTTGGAAGGAGTCGTATGAGATCCATACGCTCACTTAGTTGAAAGGAGTCGTATGAGATCCATACGCTCACTTAGTTGGGAAGGAGTCGTATGAGATCCATACGCTCACTTAATTTGGAAGGAGTCGTATGTTTGAATAAGTAGACACGTGGCCATCACCAATCTTCTTTGATACGCCATATCTTCCAATAACTGACAAAATCTTCTCGAGCGTCGTGACTGCGGATATGATGGCTGACAGACTGTCAAAACTGACAGTAATGATGGCTTTTACATTTATGAGAGATGCTGAGCTGTCCTCGTAAAAGATAAAACCGACTCTTCGAAAACCTATACGACGGCTAGTCTTCATTGGACAGCTGTCTTTGCACGAAAGACGAAGTGTCAGATTCATCCTTTATTAAATACATGCTGTGCTGTCATCTCAAAAAATAATAAAATATTCACTGAGCGTACGGCCTTTAGATGAGCGTATGGCCTTGACTGAGCGTATGGCCTTGAGCGTATGGCTTGGACTGAGCGTATGGCTTTGAGCGTATTACTTGGACTGAGTCTTATGTCAGCATGTCATAATTTTCACACCCTACACAACATTTTTGTTAAAATAGACATGGAAAAAGCCTACGACAGACTGGACTGGCAATTTATGATCTGGGTATTCAGAGCGTTTGGATTCTCGGAAGCTTGGACCAATACCGTGTGGAGATCCATCAGCAACTCGTGGTTTTCCACGGTTATCGACGGCCAGGCCGATGGATTCTTCAAATCCAGTAGGGACGTTAGACAGGGAGACCCCCTATCCTCCACCGTTTTTATCATTGCTGCGGACGCACTGAGTAGAAACCTTAACAAGATGGTCAGTACTCCGAACTTCCAACACTACCAGACTTCCAGTGGCTGCCCTATCATCACTCACCTGGCCTTCGCGGACGATTTACTAATCTTCTCCTCAGGAGAAGTTGGAGCGGTGGAAGTGGTCCACAACACCCTACAGAGGTACTCCAGATGTTCGGGTCAGAAGATCAATCCATCTAAAAGCATTATCTACGCCCATCACAACATCAAAAGAGAGCACGCTATCGACCTCGCCCACTTAACATCATTCTCTGTTACCCAACCCCCGTTCAACTACCTCGGCTGCCCTCTGGTGTATGGGAAATCCAATTCTCGCATATTTCAGAACCTCACTGCTAGAATCAGAAAAAAACTTGAAGGGTGGCATAATGCCACATTGTCTCCGGGCGACAAGATGATCCTTATCAACCATGTGCTCACTTCCATCCCGATCCACACTCTGGCTGCGTGCTCCCCGCCTTTGAAGGTTCTTGATTCGATCGAACAGATCTTCTGCAACTTCTTCTGGGGGCATAGCAACGGACAGGACAAGCACCACTGGGCCAGTTGGGAATCAATGGCTCATCCCACCGAGGTCGGTGGTCTGGGATTTACCAAGTTAACCCACATCGTTAAATCCTTCTCAATGAAGTTATTGTGGAAACTCCGTACGAGCAACAACTTATGGACCAGATTTATGAAGGCTAGGTATTTCAAACACATCCACCCTTCTCTGGCCATATCCAATAGCAGATCTTCGGCGGCTTGGCGTCGCATCCTCGTCGGTCGCGACCTCGCCGAGCCTGCAATGAGACTCAGATTGGGAGTCGGCGACTTGGGCCCATTCCTGGAGCGATGGACCGGGGACGGCTTAATCCCGAGTATGATGGAGACCCCGAGAAGCAGCAGAATCAGAGACTTATGGAACTACCCTACCAACGATTGGAACTGGGACAAAATTCGTGAGTGGGCTGGTGAGGAAGCGGTGGCCAGCATCCGCCAGACTGGAATAACTATCGGCAGCGACAACGATTCGCTTTGTTGGATGCTCGAAGCTTCAGGAGTTTTCTCAGTGAGGTCTGCGAGGACTGCTATCCTCGGGATTAGCCAGCAGATTTACCCCATCGCTCACTATTGGCAGACCTGCATCCCCCGGAAGTGGTCTATCCTCATGTGGAGAGTCATTTACAAGCGATTATCCACCGACGAAATTCTCAAAACCATTAGGATTAGCCTAGCGTCTGCTTGCTGTTGCTGTCTTGATCGTCAGATGGAGACCATTGACCACATCTTTCGCCTGGGGATTCTTCCAAGAGATTCTTGGAGGACCCTCAACCAGATGTTCAACATTGTGTCGGGCGGTGGATGCTTCCACGATCTGGCGGCTGCCTGGGGTTCTGCTTCTCATGGCCACCAAATCGTCGCAGCGGCCGCCACGTGGGTGCTATGGAAAAATCGAAACAAGGCGAGATACGAAGAGCACCAATACTCTGCCGATCAGCTCACTCGGGAGGTCCTCCGTCAGTGCCGTAAACGGAGCACCCTGTGCTCCCACATGCCGAGTTCCTTTTGGTCCTCTACCCTCCCTTAGCTTTGTTTGGGGCGATCCCTTCACCCCTCTTCGTCCCTTTTGGTGGTATACTTGTACAGGCGATCGTCATTTTGGGTCTTGTATACTCGGACTGGCTTAGTTTTGAGCCTTTTTAATAAATGGTGAGGGTTCCAAAATATATATATATATATATATATATATATATATATATATATATAATAATAATAATAATAATAATAATAATAATAATAATAATAATAATAATTTTCTTAAATTAATTAGGAGACAAAATAATTAGGAGTGACTTGATCAAGTAGGTAATGCATGTTCTTAAATTAATTAGTTAACAGTTTTCTGATTAGGGTTGGTAGCAATCATTTGATTAGAATTGGTAATAAATTAATTAAAAAGACCTGTACATATATAGGCCACTCGATCTCAGTCATGCATGGATGTTGACATTTAAACTATATATTAACACGATATTTCAATTGTAAAGCACATTAATCAGGTAATATTGTTGAATATATAGCATGCACTTGCATTAATCTCGATCAACTCGTATACATTTGGTCTATAGATGGATACTAGCGCTTCACGTGCTCGGTCAGAGTCAGAGCTACTAGCTAATCATTAACTAGCTAGTACAGATTAATTAATATAATGATTGGTTCGATCGATCGATCGATCGATATTGGCTAAATGCATGCAATTAATATATAGTGGTTGGTGGTATATATATCGTTGTCCGACTCTTTCTCTCATATGATTATGGTGGTTGTCTGATGCTGAAGCAGTTATTAGTTCATGGCATGTGCCTCAATAATGCCGCTGCATCTCAACCTCCATGCTCATGCTGCATGCTGCATGCTGGGTCGTCGGTTATATATTTTCAGCCTCATCATATCATCGATCTTTATATATATATATATATATATATATATATATATATATATATATATATATATATATATATATATGGTTAAGAGTGTTGGGAAAGAAGCGCGGAAACCTTTCCCCAAACCGGAGAGTACCTGCGAGAGGACCGAGCAATACAACGCACGAACCAGAAACAACCACACAAAAAACAATCCACGCAGACACAGAGAATTTTTGACGTGGAAACCCTTGCGGGAAAAACCACGGGACGATCGGAGTCCAACCCTGAGAAGCCTCCACTAATGGAATAGAAGAATTACACCCTCTACAAACTCCTCCCGATCCAAATCGGATCCCCACAACACTCAGAGATAAGAACAATGATTACAAGGCTACGAAGAGCGAGAACGACGAGTAGAGATTACCCGAAACACGATCTCCTTCGAAAAACAACCTTCAATCCTCTGTCTTCTTCTCCGAAGTTGCAATGGCACTCTTGCCTCCTTCTCTCTCAAACTTTGTGTTGTCCAATACTTGCGATTGTAAATTAGGGTTAAGAAAACTCAATATAACTCCCCAATCCCGCAACCAACCTGAACCGTTGGATTAGATCCAATGATGAAAACTCATCCTAAAATCCGCTTCAGCCCCCGACGACACAGAGTTCGGCCAGAACTCTGTGTCAAGCATCCAGAACCTCACCCCACAGTACTGGAGTGGCCAAACCGAGTTCGGCCCGAACTCGCCATGGGACCGAGTTCGGCCCGAACTCGGATCCCCTGTTCCAGAATCTCCCCCTGGGCAGCAACAGCAGCAGCGACTCTACGTCGCCCACTTCCCGAGCTTCTTCGACACACGAACGGCGCTCGTCGCACTCCGGGGTCTTCTCCACATAGGTTGGGAACCCCACCCACTCCAACAAATCTCCCCCTTCACAACTATGGGGAGGACGTCGTCATCCCGACGATCTGCCTGCAGTACTCGAACTTCCCCCTTGGTAGAATCTTCGTAAACATATCAGCTCCGTTGTCGTCTGTATGCACCTTCTCAAGCGCCGCGTCCTTCTTCTCAACCACATCCCGTATCCAATGATACCGAGTCTCGATGTGCTTGGACCGGCTATGAAACGTCTGATTCTTCACAAGGTGGATAGCACTCTGACTGTCGCAAAGCAAAGTATACTGCTCTTGCTTCAGTCCCATTTCCTGCAACAGCTTCTTCATCCATAACAGCTCCTTGCAAGCCTCCGTCGCCGCAATGTATTCCGCCTCCGTCGTCGACAAGGCAACACACTTCTGCAACCGCGACTGCCACGACACTGCTCCTCCCGCAAACATCATCACGTAGCCCGAAGTCGACCGCCTCGTGTCTACATCTCCAGCCATATCAGCATCGGTATACCCGACCAGCTTCGGCTCGTCACCACCAAAGGAAAGTCTCCAACCGGCAGTGCCCTGAAGGTATCGTAGAATCCACTTGACCGCACTCCAGTGTACCCTTCCAGGATTCGAAAGATACCTGCTAACCGTACCAACTGCATGAGCAATATCTGGCCTCGTACACACCATAGCATACATCAGGCTTCCCACAGCTGAAGCATATGGAACCCGCTCCATATCTTCCTTTTCGTCCTCGGTAGATGGACACTGCTCCTCAGTGAACTTAAAGTGAGCCGCGAGGGGGGAACTCACTTTCTTCGACCCGTCCATCCCGAAACGCTGAAGTACCCGGTGAATGTACTTCGTTTGGGACAAGTGTAGCAGCTTGGACTCTCTCTCTCGGCTGATCTCCATCCCAAGAATAGTCTTCGCTGCGCCCAAATCCTTCATAGAGAAGGCCGCGCCCAGTTGGCGCTTCAACTCCGCTATCCTAGTGGCATTTCGACCCACTAATAGCATATCATCTACATAGAGCAATAAAATGATGAAATCATCCTCGGCAAAATACCTCACAAATGCACAATGGTCCGACGTCGTCCGTGCATAACCATGCTCCCCCATAAACGACTCGAACTTTCTGTACCACTGCCTCGGAGCCTGCTTCAGACCATACAAGCTCTTCCTCAACCGGCAGACCAAATGTGACTTGCCCTTCTCACAGAATCCCTCCGGCTGCTCCATGTACAACTCCTCCTCAAGATCACCGTGGAGGAACGCCGTCTTCACATCCATCTGCTCGACCTCCAAGTCGAAACTGGCTGCTAATGCAAGCACCACCCGAATAGACGAATGCTTGACGACAGGCGAAAAGATCTCATCATAATCCACGCCTTTCCGCTGACCGTAGCCCTTGACTACCAGCCTCGCTTTGTATCGAGGGCGAGTAGCATCATCCGTCTGCTTCACTCTGAACACCCATCGATTCTTCAAAGCCTTCTTGCCCTTTGGCAACCGCACCAGATCATAAGTAGAATTGGTGTGCAAGGAACTCATCTCCTCCTGCATAGCCACCATCCACTCCTGCCTGTGTTCGTCTTCCATAGCCTCTGCGAAACTTTCGGGTTCTCTCCCGTCAGTCAGTAGCACATACTCATCCGGCGAGTATCTCGTAGATGGTCGACGATCCCTGTTGCTCCTTCTCAGTGGAGCCACTGGTGCTGGCTGTATACCGACAGCCTTCTCCCCTTCAGGAACTACCTCTCCGGCATGCTCATCCTCCTGAGGGACACCCTGACCACCATCAGCAGGCTGATGATCAAGGTTGGGAGCAACTCCATGTACCGGCTCCCCCATAACTGGATCCTCCGCGATGTCCTCTGGAAACTGCTCGAAGCGAAATGACTCTAACTCAGGCAATTCCTCAGCCTCAGAAGGCGTCTCGGAGTCCTGAGTGTTGGTCATGGTCTGATCCTCGACGAACACCACGTCCCTGCTTCTGTAGAGCTTTCCTTCCACTGGGTCGTAGAGTCTATAGCCAAACTCATCCCGACCGTAGCCGACAAAGACGCATCGCCTCGTCTTCGGCTCAAGTTTGGTCCTCTCGTCCTTCGGTACATGCACGAAGGCTTTACAACCAAACGCCCGCAGGTGACTGTATGACGGCTCTTTGCCGTACCATACTTTGTCAGGCACATCACCCTGCAAAGGAGCACTAGGAGACAAATTAATAATATAAGCAGCTGTGAGAAGAGCCTCACCCCAATAACTGCCCGGCAAGTTTGCTTCTGACAGCAAACACCGCACCCTCTCCATCAGTGTCCTGTTCATGCGCTCCGCTACACCATTGAGCTGAGGTGTCTTTGGCGGAGTCTTCTGGTGTCGTATCCCTTGCTCTCTGCAATACGCATCAAAGGGACCGATGTATTCGCCGCCATTGTCGGACCGAACACACAACAACTTCTTGCCCGTCTCCCTTTCAACGGAGGCCTGAAACTCCTTGAAAGTAGGCAGCACCTGATCCTTGGTCTTTAAGGCATAGACCCAAACCTTCCTGGAACAGTCATCAATGAAAGTCACAAAGTAAGAAGCACCACCAAGAGATTTTACCTTCATAGGACCGCAGACATCCGAGTGAATCAACTCGAGCAACGCCGGCTTCCTCGAACTTGGGTGACTCTGGAAAGACACCCTATTTTGCTTCCCAGCCAAACAGTGCGTGCATTTCTCCAACTTTGTAGACTTGAGCCCCGGAATCACCTTCCTGTTCACCAAGTAGCTCATCCCCTTCTCGCTGATATGGCCGAGCCGCCTGTGCCACAACTCGGTAGACGCATCACTGACTGCGTTCACCTCCTGTGCCCCCTGTGCGCTCCCCTCCATATAGTAGAGACCGGACTTCTTGCTTCCTCTGGCAATCACCAACGAACCTCTGGAAAGCTTCCACTGACTATTCCCGAAGAGACTGAAGAATCCCTCGTCATCCAACCTTCCAACCGACACCAGGTTGAAACGGATATCAGGGACATGACGAACATCCTTGAGAACAAGAACCGCACCCGTCTTCGTTCTCAAATGCACATCTCCAATGGCAACCGCCTTCGACACATCTCCGTTGCCCATCTTCAACACGCCACAGTCGCCTGTCGTGTAAGTAGCAAACAGTGCCCTATTGTGAGATACATGTGCTGAAGCCCCTGAGTCCACCAGCCAAGAATTGTCATCGCAGGCGAGGTTAGTAATGACCTCATCACCTACGACGATCACATCGCCTCCATGCGTCGAGGCCGCCGCTGTAGTGTTCTCTTCTTGCTTCCCCTTGTCGCCCTTCTTCTCTCTCTTCCAAGCGAAACAGTTCTGTCACGACCCGCACCCTTATGAGGGGCACGAGCACGTGGTTACGTCCAGCCTACGCCGCAGCATCGGCGGTAGAACGCTGTCTAGGTTGTCTACAAAACTACACTAAACAATATAAAGGTACCTGTACAGTATACACTCCGAATGGAGGTGACATAGCAATACTGTCTCAATCACATAATCAAAACTAGGGTAGATAGCATGAGAAGAGATATGATAGATGAAAGAGTAAACAAGTCCACAGTCTAATACAAGTCCAGATATATACAACATCCCAGAGTATCAAAATAGAATATAGAAACTACAGTCTGATAAGCTAGCTGGATCGCAGTCCAGAACCTAGCTAACCTACACTACTCTGGAAGTACAAAATCTAGTGGCTCCACTATAAGGCCACGATCTAAGGCTACACCATCTGACTCGAGCCCATAATAGGTCGAGCAGTCCGCATCAGAATCATCTGTAATATATCATAACGGTATCCTGTCAGGAAAATGAGCAAGTACAAACACTAACAGCAGTTCCATGTGAATTGACAAATTCTATAAGAGACAGCATAATGAACTACAAGACAAAGATATATGAAGACTTGGGAACCATTCGAAAGCCGAGTTACAACCCTTAAACCAAACAAGGACCGGGATTGTAACTCTTCTCTCGAGCAGAACTTAGTCTCCAATCAAGGTAAAATGTAAAGGCATGTAGAGCATGTGAGTAACTGTATATCATGCATGGTGAGAAAGTACTGAATATAGAACAGAACAGGATATATGACAAGAAAAGTAAATATAAAATGTGCCTCGAATATTATAGCCTAATGTGATCGGTATGGGTCAGAATCAGGCTTCCAGCCGACCGGCTACAAGTACGTGGACTCGGCCCGGCCGGGATGGTAAGCTATGGAGCGAGAAGTAACACAGGTCAGGCTATACCCGTCGTGAGGTGAGGGTATAGCTATGGTGCAAGGAGTAACTCAAGGGGGCATTGATCACACTATCTATAATATTCCCCATTCCCCGAGTAGTATATGGATCCGGACATAACACGTCATGGCACGAGATTCCCTAAGAAGGTAGCTACTCCTTCTCAGGAATCGGTGTCAATACAAGTACAAGAACAAGATCGAGCAAGTACCAGTATCCCAAGAAAATCCAAGAATGACATCTCATGACAGGAATCCTGTATATACTAGTCCGTGAACTATCGTGACTGAGAATCAAGTAAGACACTACGACTGAATCGGATATAGCAGATATCAAGACAATGAAAACTATCAGTGAATGTACTCGCCTGCTGTCCTGAGCTGTATGGTATATCAATGCTCAGAGCGGTATCATAAATATGAGATACTGTAAGTTAATTTAGGTTTAAACAAGTTTAGGAATGATTTACAATAAATGATATGCAATCTAGGTCAAACTAGGTCTCACTGAGTCACACTAAGTCCTGTCAAGTCAATCTAGGTCATACCAGGCATCACGGGTCAAAACAAGTCAAAGAAAGTCAAACGGGATCAAGAGTTGGCCTACAGTTGACTTTTGGTCAACTGGTCAACTCTGGTCAACCCTAGGTCAACTATGGTCAACCCTAGGTCAAACTGGTCAAATATTGACCAACAGTTGACTTTTGGTCAACTGGTCAACTCTAGTTTGGATTTGATGAAATCTAGACAAAGTGTTGACTCACGGTTGACTTTTGGGTAAAAAGTCAACTCTGGGTCAACCGAGCCAAAAATCGGCTCAGATATGACATTTGTGGGGTGTACCCAACATGCCACCCAAGTTTCAAGTCAATCCGACTACCCGAACTCCGATTCATTCTCAAACTCCTATTCTCTCATTCTCCTTCTCATTCTCCTTCCTATTCTCCTTCCTATTCTCCTTCTCATTCTCCTTTCTATTCTTCTCATTCTCCTTCCTATTTTCTATTCTCCTTCCTCATTCTCCTTCCCATTCTTCTCATTCTCCTTCCTATTTTCTATTCTCCTTCCTCATTCTCCTTCCCATTCTCCTTCCTATTCTCCTTCCTATTTCCTATTCTCCTTCCTCATTCTCCTTCCCATTCTCCTTCCTATTCTCCTTCCTATTTCCTATTCTCCTTCCTCATTCTCCTTCCCATTCTTCTCATTCTCCTTCCTATTTTCTATTCTCCTTCCTCATTCTCCTTCCCATTCTTCTCATTCTCCTTCCTATTTCCTATTCCCCTTCCTCATTCTCCTTCCCATTCTCCTTCCTATTCTCCTTCCTATTTCCTATTCTCCTTCCTCATTCTCCTTCCCATTCTTCTCATTCTCCTTCCTATTTTCTATTCTCCTTCCTCATTCTCCTTCCCATTCTTTCCTATTCTCCTTCCTCATTCTCCTTCCCATTCTCCTTCCTATTCTCCTTCCTATTTTCTATTCTCCTTCCTCATTCTCCTTCCCATTCTTCTCATTCTCCTTCCTATTTCCTATTCTCCTTCCTCATTCTCCTTCCCATTCTCCTTCCTATTTCCTATTCTCCTTCCTCATTCTCCTTCCCATTCTCCTTCCTATTCTCCTTCCTATTTCCTATTCTCCTTCCTCATTCTCCTTCCCATTCTTCTCATTCTCCTTCCTATTTTCTATTCTCCTTCCTCATTCTCCTTCCCATTCTTCTCATTCTCCTTCCTATTTCCTATTCTCCTTCCTCATTCTATTTACAAATACACACATATATATATATATATATATATATCTATACATATCTGGACACTCACACACACACGCATACTTACAGTCAACACAACACACACAAATACATAAATAAATATACACACATAAATACACATGTATATATATATATATATATATATATATCTCTCAAAAAGATTAAATCCTAATAAATCCTTAACCTATTTTTCCTATGGAAAACCTACAAATTTGTGGGCAGATGGAAGAGAATCTTCTCCTCTCCATTTAATGTGAATGAATTAAATGAAAAAGGGGATTAAATGGAGAGATTTGAGCTTACCTAGGTTAGGGTGGGTTGGAGGAAAAGCTTGGAAAGAAAGAAATGAATTTGGAAGAGAGAGAGAGTGTAGCTTAGTGAAGAAGAAAGAGGGGGGGGGGGCTAGTCATGGCCGGCCAAGCATGGTTGGGGGGTGAGGGGCACTTGTAAATGACAAGTTTGCCCCTCCCTAAGCCTAAAATTAAATAAATTCCAAATTAGGTTTAGGAAGTTGCTAAAAATAAATAAAAATCATAATTAAACTAAATTACTCATGGGGAAACTAGTCCAAACTCTTAAACCCTAATTTTTAGTGTGGTGGGCCATGGTTAGCTAACAGGCTAATTACAGCTCAAGTCGAAATTCACCGAACTCGGAATGCGATGAAATTCGAACCCGACTCCTATAATAATTAAATAATAATATTCATGAAATAAAATTCCCAAAAATATTATAAAATGGAAAATTACCATTTTACCCCTAACTGGAAAAAGTGAGGGTGACAAGTCTATCCACCTTAAAAAAAATTTCGTCCTCGAAATTAAAACCAAACAATAGTAAAATCTCAAATTCACAAGTCATGGCTAAAAATTTAAATGATTAAAATCTCAAAAATCAAAGCATGAATTAAATGACTAATATAATAAAATTTAAAATTACTCTCAAATATAAGTCTATCCACCTTAAAAGAATCATCCAAAAACTTAAAACGAAGCAACACAGAAAATTCATGCAATTTGATAATCGTATGCGTCTGTCCAATAATCATGATACTCAGAATCTCCGTCATGCCAGTGAGCAAGGCTACGATAATCACAGAGTCCTCAGCTACGGTACATACCTCTAGAATTATGGTATTTAAAATTTTCGTGGCAGCGAAAACCTTAAATTCCCACACCCTAGGAATACGTCCATAGTCCGACTATATGTCCTCACTCTGCCTTCTAGCATGACCCTAGAGGATTCTAAAATCTCATAATCGAGGTGACCTAGCCCATACGACTTATCTCAGAAAATATCACATCATAGGGACAAAAATTTTATCAAACGATCAAGGAACATATGGAATCGAATTTCAAGACTGTTTATAAGAAGGCAAATGCGGAAAGGAGATCAAAAGATTGGAACCTGCTATCTGCTCTGCTTCTGCCTGAGTGGGCTCAACTGTCATGGCGAAAGCACGCCCTTGCTGGCCTCCTCTAGCCTGCTGCACTCCGTCCTGGCCTCCCTTGGCTGCCCGAGCAGGGCAGCCCTTTAGCTGGTGGTCGGTCCCTCCGCAGAATAGGCAAGCGCCTAACCTCCTCCGACATACGTCTCTGGTGTGCCCCGTCCTCCCGCAGTAAACACACTGTTGGGTCTGCCTCTGGCCCGGCACGCGCCGGTGCCTGCTGAATCTGCAACAGAGGCTGCTGCTGCTGAAACGGCCTCTGCTGCTGCTGAATATGGGGACGCTTGGACGGTCCCGCACTGGAACTCGCCCCCATAGTATCTCCGCTCCTCTTCGGCTTGAGGCCGAAGTCCTCCTCTGCGATCTGCGCATCCATCAATATCTGGTCGAACGTCGCATCACGGCGACCCGAGGTGCGGGTGCGCACTGCATGAATAAGTCCCCTGCGGAACTTACGAGCCTTCTGCCCCTCATCCTGGATCATACCGGGAGCAAACCTGCTAAGGCGGAAGAACTCGGCTGCATACTCGTCCACCGACGAGTTCCCCTGAACTAGACCCACGAACTGGCCCTCCAATGCTGTAAGAGCCACGTCCGGGAAGAACTTCTCCTTGAAGAGCCTCCGAAAGTTCTCCCAAGTCAGCCCTCTCACCGACGCACGAGGATCCGTGCGATACCATGTCAGCGCAATGTCGAAGAATCCCCAAAGTGCTCTAGGAAGCTCTGCCAGCTCCATGCTCCGCTCTACATCCTCCAGCCAGTCGTCTGCGTAAAGGATGCCCTCCGTGCCTGTGAAGTCCCTGGAGCTCATCTTCCTGAAGTCTAACACTGTCCCCGGCCTGGACTGCTGCTGGCCGGTAGGGCCCTGCACCGTACCCGGTGCCACTCTCTCTACTGCTGCTAGGGCAAGCTGATGCGAGTTCTCCATACTCTGCCTCAGCATCTCGATCTGTCGGTGTGACGCCTCCGACTGACGCTGTGACGCCTCTGCCTGGGCCCGCTGTGTCTCCATCATCTGCTGAAGGAGAAGGAACAAGTGATGTGTGTCCGTCGGTATCGGTGGTAGTGGCGGCAGTATCTCTGGAAGAACGGCCGTAACCCTCTGGGGTGGAGGTGGTAGACCTCCCTGCGCAACTGCCTGGGTCTCTGGAATAGTAGAATCACTGGGAGCAGTCTCATGAACCTCCTCCTCTGCCTGATCAGCAAGCTACTCGATCCAGAGGCCTGCGGATGTGTCTTCGTCATCCTGGAGACGAATTAAAACAAGGAGATCAATATGGCACATGAGTAGATTATCAAAGAAGGACAATTAATTTAATACAAGATGAATAATCATGATAATCAAAAGATCAGAAATTCCTAAGTGTGATTGAGAAACTCCTATCATGTCCTAGGTCCTACATCCTAATTGCAGGCTCGTAATTAGTACTCTAAGTCGAGCACCATTACGAGATCGCACTAATTGCGACACTAGACCTGCGTGGGCCACCACAAAAACGTGTCACGACCCGCACCCTTATGAGGGGCACGAGCACGTGGTTACGTCCAGCCTACGCTGCAGCATCGGCGGTAGAACGCTGTCTAGGTTGTCTACAAAACTACACTAAACAATATAAAGGTACCTGTACAGTATATACACTCCGAATGGAGGTGACATAGCAATACTGTCTCAATCACATAATCAAAACTAGGGTAGATAGCATAGATGAAAGAGTAAACAAGTCCACAGTCTAATACAAGTCCAGATATATACAACATCCCAGAGTATCAAAATAGAATATAGAAACTACAGTCTGATAAGCTAGCTGGATCGCAGTCCAGTCAAACCTAGCTAACCTACACTACTCTGGAAGTACAAAATCTAGTGGCTCCACTATAAGGCCACGATCTAAGGCTACACCATCTGACTCGAGCCCATAATAGGTCGAGCAGTCCGCATCAGAATCATCTGTAATATATCATAACGGTATCCTGTCAGGAAAATGAGCAAGTACAAACACTAACAGCAGTTCCATGTGAATTGACAAATTCTATAAGAGACAGCATAATGAACTACAAGACAAAGATATATGAAGACTTGGGAACCATTCGAAAGCCGAGTTACAACCCTTAAACCAAACAAGGACCGGGATTGTAACTCTTCTCCCGGGCAGAACTTAGTCTCCAATCAAGGTAAAATGTAAAGGCATGTAGAGCATGTGAAACTGTATATCATGCATGGTGAGAAAGTACTGAATATAGAACAGAACAGGATATATGACAGAAAAGTAATATAAAATGTGCCTCGAATATAGCCTAATGTGATCGGTATGGGTCAAGAATCAGGCTTCCAGCCGACCGGCTACAAGTCTGGACTCGGCCCGGCGGGATGGTAAGCTATGGAGCGAGAATAACACAGGTCAGGCTATACCCTCTGAGGTGGAGCTATGAGTGCAAGGAGTACTCAAGGGGGCATTGATCACACTATCTATAATATCCCATTCCCCGAGTATATAAGGATCCGGACATAACACGTCATGGCACAGATTCCCTAAGAAGGTAGCTACTCCTTCTCAGGAATCGTGTCACAGTACAACAACAAGATCGAGCAAGTACCAGTATCCCAGAAAATCCAAGAATGACATCTCATGACAGGAATCCGGTATATACTATCCGTGAATATCGTGACTGAGAATCAAGTAACACTACGACTGAATCGGATATAGCAGATATCAAGACAATGAAAACTATCAGTGAATGTATCGCCTGCTGCCTGAGCTGTATGGTATATCAATGCTCAGAGCGGTATCAGAAGACCTAAATATGAGATACTGTAAGTTAATTTAGGTTTAAACAAGTTTAGGAATGATTTACAATAAATGATATGCAATCTAGTCAAACTAGGTCTCACTGAGTCACACTAAGTCGTCCTGTCAAGTCAATCTAGGTCATACAGGCATCACGGGTCAAAACAAGTCAAAGAAAGTCAAACGGGATCAAGAGTTGCCTACAGTTGACTTTTGGTCAACTGGTCAACTCTGGTCAACCCTAGGTCAACTATGTCAACCCTAGGTCAAACTGGTCAAATTTGACCAACAGTTGACTTTTGGTCAACTGGTCAACTCTAGTTTGGATTTGATGAAATCTAGACAAAGTTGACTCACGTTGACTTTTGGGTAAAAAAGTCAACTCTGGGTCAACCGAGCCAAAAATCGGCTCAGATATGACATTTGTGGGGTGTACCCAACATGCCACCCAAGTTTCAAGTCAATCCGACTACCCGAACTCCGATTCATTCTCAAACTCCTATTCTCCTCCTCATCTCCTTCCTTCTCCTTCTCATTCTCCTTCCTATTCTCCTTCCTATTCTCCTCTCATTCTCCTTCTATTCTCTCATTCTCCTTCCTATTTTCTATTCTCCTTCCTCATTCTCCTTCCCATTCTTCTCATTCTCCTTCCTATTTTCTATTCTCCTTCCTCATTCTCCTTCCCATTCTCCTTCCTATTCTCCTTCCTATTTCCTATTCTCCTTCCTCATTCTCCTTCCCATTCTCCTTCCTATTCTCCTTCCTATTTCTATTCTCCTCCTCATTCTCCTTCCCATTCTTCTCATTCTCCTTCCTATTTTCTATTCTCCTTCCTCATTCTCCTTCCCATTCTTCTCATTCTCCTTCCTATTTCCTATCTCTCCTTCCTCATTCTCCTTCCCATTCCTTCCTATTCTCCTTCCTATTCCTATTCTCCTTCCTTCATTCTCCTTCCCATCTTCTCATTCTCCTTCCTATTTTCTATTCTCCTTCCTCATTCTCCTTCCATTCTTCTCATTCTCCTTCTATTTCCTATCTCCTTCCTCATTCTCCTTCCCATTCTCCTTCCTATTCTCCTTCCTATTTCTATTCTCCTTCCTCATTCTCCTTCCCATTCTCCTTCCTATTCTCCTTCCTATTTCCTATTCTCCTTCCTCATTCTCCTTCCCATTCTCCTTCCATTCTCCTTCTATTTCCTATTCTCCTTCCTCATTCTCCTTCCCATTCTTCTCATTCTCCTTCCTATTTTCTATTCTCTTCCTCATTCTCCTTCCCATTCTTCTCATTCTCCTTCCTATTTCCTATTCTCCTTCCTCATTCTATTTACAAATACACCACATATATAATATTATACTACATATCTGGACACTCACACACACCATACTTACAGTCAACCAACACCACAAATACATAAATAAATATACACACATAATACACATGTATATATATATATATATATATATATATATATATATTATATATATATATATATATATATATATATTATATACCACTCTCAAAAAGATTAATCCTAATAAATCCTTAACCTATTTTTCCTATGGAAAACCTACAAATTTGGGGCAGATGGAAGAGAATCTTCTCCTCTCCATTTAATGTGAATGAATTAATGAAAAAGGGGATTAAATGGAGATTTGAGCTTACCTAGGTTAGGGTGGGTTGGAGGAAAAGCTTGGAAAGAAAGAAATGAATTTGGAAGAGAGAGAGAGTGTAGCTTAGTGAAGAAGAAAGAGGGGGGGGCTAGTCATGGCCGGCCAAGCATGGTTGGGGGGTGAGGGGCACTTGTAAATGACAAGTTTGCCCCTCCCTAAGCCTAAAATTAAATAAATTCCAAATTAGGTTTAGGAAGTTGCTAAAAATAAATAAAAATCATAATTAAACTAAATTACTCATGGGGAAACTAGTCCAAACTCTTAAACCCTAATTTTTATGTGTGGGCAATGGTTAGCTAACAGGCTAATTACAGCTCAAGTCGAAATTCACCGGGGTCCGAATTAACTCGGAATGCGATGAAATTCGAACCCGACTCCTATAATAATTAAATAATAATATTCATGAAATAAAATTCCCAAAATATATAAATGGAAAATTACCATTTTACCCCTAACTGGAAAAGTGAGGGTGACAAGTTCCGCTTGATATGGCCCTTCTTACCGCAATGATAACACTCTGAGTCCTCGTACCGACCCTTGGACTTTCCCCTGCTCTTGTCTCTGCCACCCACCTGGACCCCTGCTTTTGCCCCTTCCGCGGCTCTCTGAAACCAATGCCTCTGAGTGGTGGGATGTGGATGAAGTGCCCTGAGAACGTCTCCGCATCTCTTCATTCAACACCCCGCTCTTAGCAAACTCCAGACTGACCACGCCCTCTGGAGCAGAAGCGATCATATATACTCGTACGGTCTCCCACGAGTCTGGCAAGGTACACAGCAGCCACAGTCCCTGAACTTCGTCGTCGAACTTGACTCCCATAGAAGATAACTGGTCAACCACGCCCTGGAAATCACTCAAGTGATCCGTATAGACGCCCCATCCTTACCGCAGACCATCATCGTTCGGATCAGGAACAACTTGTTACCCCGGTCTTCTTCGCATACAAGGATTCCAGCTTATCCCACAACGTCTTCGCGTGCTCAATATTGGCAACGTGGTTGTACACGTTCTCATCAACAACTGCCGTATGTACCCACACACCTGTATGTGCTCGAACTTCCAGTCCTCCTCGATTTATCACTGGGCCTCTCGGATGCAAACACAGGTAATGCAGCTTCTTGACAAATAGCAATCCTTCATCTTGCTCCGCCAATAATGATAGTTTTGCCATTAAGGTTCACCATGCGCACCGGCTTCGCGTCCATCTCTCCTCTCTGGTTCCTCTGTCAACTCCTGACACCCTTTGAACCCAAAGCTCTGATACCACTCTGTTGGGAAAGAAGCGCGGAAACCTTTCTCCAACCGGAGAGTACCTGCGAGAGGACCGAGCAATACAACGCACGAACCAGAAACAACCACACAAAAACAATCCACGCACAGAGAATTTTTGACGTGGAAACCTTGCGGGAAAAACCACGGGACGATCGGAGTCCAACCCTGAGAAGCCTCCACTAATGGAATAGAAGATACAACCCTCTACAAACTCCTCCCGATCCAAATCGGATCCCCACAACACTCAGATAAGAACAATGATTACAAGGCTACGAAGAGCGAGAACGACGAGTAGAGATTACCCGAAACACGATCTCCTTCGAAAAACAACCTTCAATCCTCTGTCTTCTTCTCCGAAGTTGCAATGGACTCTCTCCTCCTTCTCAAACTTTGTTGTCCAATACTTGCGATTGTAAATTAGGGTTGAGAAAACTCAATATAACTCCCCAATCCCGCAACCAACCAACCTGAACCGTTGGATTAGATCCAATGATGAAAACTCATCCTAAAATCCGCTTCAGCCCCGACGACACAGAGTTCGGCCAGAACTCTGTGTCAAGCATCCAGAACCCACCCCACAGTACTGGAGTGGCCAAACCGAGTTCGGCCCGAACTCGCCATGGGACCGAGTTCGGCCCGAACTCGGATCCCCTGTTCCAGAATCTCCCCCTGGGCAGCAACAGCAGCAGCGACTCGTCGCCCACTTCCCGAGCTTCTTCGACACACGAACGGCGCTCGTCGCACTCCGGGGTCTTCTCCACATAGGTGGGAACCCCACCCACTCCAACAAAGAGAGATGCATGCGGTCCGAGTGGTCACGACTTCGAATTTCAATGAGAACAATTCCAGAAACAATTTATCTGATTCCAAGATATATATATATATATATATATATATATATATATATATATAATATATATATATATATATTTTCTCATGTTCTTTCTCTCTAATGATCATATGCAAGTATGCTATCAATTGTTAACTGTCTTATTATTGTTAGTATTCGTATCTTAATTTCAAGTTTCAACTAGTTCACTAAATAACTGGAAACTGTAATTGAGTAACTTTTACTATGTTTTCGAATTTTCAAAATAAATTATCAAAATTATTCTCAATTTAGTATAATTTAGAAATAAAATTTATAAATTTTTTATAAATTTAAAATAACTTTGATAATCCACTTTAAATCCTTAACATTATAAAAACTTCCTTGTCACTCAACAGTTTCCAATAATTATAGACAGATGCAAATTAATTAGCAAGCAAGTGCGCACCAATGTACAGCTAACTGGTAGAAAAGTACAAGCAAAGTACAATTTAGTCATGCTCTTATAAATGGATGGTGTGCTATAATCTCTATTGAGATCAATGCATTTTATTTTATTTTATTTCCTTTTCTTTTCTTTAACCGGACTGGCTTGTATATGTTAACTGCTAATGATTCGCGCAGTCAATCTCTTAGTCCTAAAGGAGCCGATCGATTTAGTCTTTCTTTGGAGTCGAGTCACTTGTGCTAATAAATATTGAACGCGCATGCATGCCTGCCAATTTAGTCTCTCTTTGGAGTTTGGACGATTGATTTGATCTCTCACCATCTCCAATGGTGATTTCTAAAATTGGTCTTATCCTATTTACTTTAAGAAAATTTTTATTCTAGTTGGAAGAGTTTCTACATAAAAATTGTAGATATACAAAAATGATCTCCAATGATTCTCTATTTCTATTTTATGTGTCACATAGTAAAAGACCAATTTAATGGGTGTGGGACCCAAAGATAGAAAAATTTCTATAAGAGTTTCTCCATGTAGAAATCCTAAAAAATTTCATCCACATCATTGTCACTATAGCAGATTTTTCTTTAATTTCTTCACAGAATAATTATTAATTAAAGGAATTAACCCAATGCATATATGCAGGCACCATTCATTCCTTTGCTTTACGTAGGGTCATTCAGGGGCAGTTGGCTTGGAGCCCACCCAAAAAAAACTATATATTTTTTCCATATAATTTTTTGATATTTTGATATGGATTTATCTACTTTCAGTCCATCCAAATTTTTGGTAGTCCATTCCAGTTATAGTTTCTGGATCCGTCCCTGAGGTCATGCAGATCTAGAAGGAGCTAGGTAGATAAGCCTTTCAGTTAATTATATTGTTTCAATTGTTCTATCACAGTATATATATATAGATATATATATATAATATATATATATATTATATATATATATATATATATATATATATATATACTTGTGATAGAACAATTGAAACATCACAAGCCATCACTTGTTATATATATATATATATATATATATATATATATATATTATATATATTATATATATATATATATATATATATATTATATATATTTGTGATAGAACAATTGAAACATCACAAGCCATCACTTGTTATATATATATATATATATATATATATATATATATATATATATATATAATATATATAATGCATTTGATTAATTTTTTTTTAAATAGATAGGAAAATAGAAGAGGACGAATTAAAGAAGAAGAAAGAAATGAAAAAAACATCAAATTGAGGCACCACGCTGGGACGCACCTGCCCTGCTATAAATTAGGTCCAAAAACATCACAAGCCATTAATTCCTCGGCAAATCATGCCTTAGGCATCTTCCTCTGTCAAAGTCTAAAATTTCTGCCAAATATAGGCATTAGTTTTATAGTTTGTAAGTAGATTTAGATGGGTAGAATCCTAGCCATTTGTGGACGGTACCTTTATGTTGGTCAGAAATGTCCCTTTAACTCCGTTGCAAGTTTTCAACAAAATGTCGGGTCTCCTCAGCATATATAATAAAGATAAAAGGAAAAGGAAATAAAAGTAACAAAGAAAGAAAGAAATCCTTTCTGTTCGTGGATTGGAATATCAATTATGCTATTTGGCTCTCAAAATTTTGGGTGATGCTATCTCCCATTATGTGATATCTGACATGACAAATGACATGACAACTGACATGTCATATTTTAACCCCAAAAATTAATTACCCAAAAGGTTTTATTGTTAATGCTAATTTATTAATTTAATATTAATATTAATTTTAATGTTAATATTAATATTAATATTCATGTTAATTTGATATTAATATTAATTTTAATGTTAATGTTAATTTTAATTTAATGTTAATATTAATGTTAATGTTAATGTTAATGTTAAAGTTAATATTAATGTTCATGTTAATTTGATATTAATATTAATTTTAATTTTAATTTTAATTTTAATATTAGTTTTAGTGTTTAATTTTGCAATGTCAACTGTCATGTCATCAGTCAAGTCATATGCCACATAATAGGAGATGATATCACCCAAAAATTTTGGGAGCCAAATAGCATTTTTGTGAATATTATATCTATCTATAGCATGCAAATTGAAATTGCAATCGGCCACAATGAGTACCGCGCGCGCGCGCGAGGGGTGCATGGGGAGTTCTGTTATCTCCCTCCCTCTAAGCTAGCGTGTGTCGGGTCGGGGGGCGTGGAAACGTGCATCACAACCCACCGGCCTCGCTCGAAGCATTTCTAATTAAGCTCACAAATTGCTTGATCGATCGTTGGCTCGCTTGATCACTAGATCCAAGACCAAAGCTTAGACAATTAGAGAGAGAGAGAGAGAGAGAGAGAGAGAAGAGAGAGAGAGAGCTTGCTTGATGATAAAAAGAAAGAAATATTTAGTCGGCATCAACCTCACATGCATGCATGATATGATATCTCCCTCGCATCTCATGCCTACATTCTTGGAGGTTATGTATGCTTTCACAATTAGTTTTTATCTTCTTCATATCTCATGAATCAATGGGTCGATCTAACATGTATGCCATATAGTAGTTGTCTTTCTTGTCCGGATAATTACTATTCACTAATAAATGTACGTGCTACGTATAATAAAAATATTATTCAGTTATAATCAATATTTTTTTTTAATTCATATGGTTAAGGTAGGAGGTATTATTCATGTTTGGTTGAGTTCGATACATATTGAATGTATATAATAACTTTAAACTTTTTTTCAACATTTTTTACATAATTTATTTTTTTTAAATAAAATGGAGCGTGATATACATACGACTTAGACGACTCACTTTGAGCCGTTTTGAAACCTCATTACTTTTAAAATAAAATGGAGCGTGATATACATACGACTTAGACGACTCACTTTGAGCCGTTTTGAAGCCTCATTATATAGTAGATAGATGGACTCGCCTACGTCTCTCTCTCTCTCTCTCTTTATATATATATATATATATATATATTATATATATATATATATATTGAGAGTGAATCCCATACCACATGTCTTGACTGCTAAGATACACTTATACTAGTACTTAATTAAGCTAGCTGCAACAAACCAAGTGCTTCGTACAAATATATATACTCCATATAGCTACCATACTCGAGACCTTCCTATGCACTATTATTTTTGCTTCTTAGGGCTCTTTGGTATATGGATGTGGAGAGTGTAGAAGATGAGACTTATATCATATACTAGCATATGTGCACGTGCCTTGTACGTATTTTAACATTTTTTAATTAGTTTAGGAAGACCAAAGGATATTCTTCCTAATTACTAAATTGTCCTTATTAAAATTAATAAAATATTTTTAATTAGTGTAAGTATGTAAGGATATTTTCGGAATTCAAAAGTTTCATCATCTAAGTTTTCCTATTATATAGTAGAATAGATATAGTTTCTGTATATTTAATTGTTACTATTTTTTTTATGTATAGTTTCATGGCGGAAAACATTTAGGATTGATTGTTATACCAAATTTTGCAGCATCGATCTATATCAATTTTAGTGGTTGTTTGTTGTAAACAATGCAACTAGGTACAACTAATGACGCAACACTACTTATCCCAATTGTGCAACATTTGTTGTCACAAAAAAAATGGTCAACTCCTCAACCATTATTATAACTTTTGTTCAAGAAATTTTTATTTATATGCAAGCAAACATCTTCGGAATTAAGTTTTTTTTTTTTTTTTTGGGTTAAATGATGTCTTACTATTCCCATTATTTCCATAATGAGAGATAGGTATTTCTTATTCCTATATAAGGGAATATCGATATTTTTGAAATCACCAAATTGTTCCCGATCAACATAGGAACCCAAGTTCAACTTGGACCAGAACGCAATCAGACTTACAAAATCTGACCCGGATACGACTAAAATAAATCACCTGACCCAACATGGATCCAACTGTAATGGACCGATCGAGCCATACCTGGAACAGACAAAAACTTGTCCGAACATAACCTGGTTCGACCCAAACCAAATACGACTATACCAAAACCATACACGAAGCTGTCATGTCTTGACCAAAACAAAACAGTATCCGACTAGACGCAAACTCTACCCAACTCAAGTAGTTCGTATAACATAATTTTTGTAGGAAGGAGAATTTAAAAATAAAATGCTTAAAATATATATTTCTATTAATTAATTTATTTATAGTACCAAATGCACGTATAATATTCAAAATTTATGCTAGAGAATATTTTACTCCTAGCTAGGAATATAATTCAAAGAAATATTAACAATTCAACTACCAAACAGTCCTTAGAGACTGTCTATTTGGTTGTAAATTCAAATTTTGTGGCAAATGCTGCAACATTTACATCAATCTCAACGATTCGAGACAAATTTTACTTCTTGACATTCTGTCTTGACATCGAATAAGACGAAAAATGCAAAGAAAACAAACAAACAATGACAATGGGCAGCAGCCTGTTGGTATCGTAGGCAGAGAAAGAGAAAAGATCGAAACAATTCGGTTAGGTGAGCTCATCATGAATCTTATTCTTTTCTACTTGATAAATGAGTGCATGCAGTGACTGTTTTATTTTTTTTCTCCCGTCTCTAAATCCTCTCCAGAGGAGGACAATCAAGACTCATGTTAAGTTGAGTTCACTAAATAATTTGTGAAGAAAGATAGAGACACGCATCCACCCCGTCCTTGTTCTTTTATCTCATCAATTTGCGATATTTAATAACAGGTAAGAAAGAGAATAGATGACAAGTCTAACGTCGCACCCCACCCCACAAAGAGGTATATATAGAGAGAGGAGGGAGAGAGAGAGAGAGAAACAACAAGACAGACGGGTGGCGTGGTACGTTAAGGTTGAGAGGTGACTTGAGTGAATAAAAATCTGAAGAAGAAGGAAGCATAGATAGATTGGGAATGGGTAGGGGATGGCGAAGAGCATTCTGCACATCGGTTGGGCGAGATGATCAAGACATATTTCAAGTAGTAGGAGGAGGAGGAGAAGGAGCCTCCTCTATCAGTAGCAATCCATCTACGCCCAGGCCGCAGCTGCTGCAGAGACGCCACCCCCTGAAACCCCCAGGTTCTTCTACTCATCCTCTGCAATGCAAGACCACCACCACCACGACGCCACCTCCGGAAATGCCATCATCAAACAACAGCAGCAGGAGTCATCATATAATTAATGGTAGCCCCCGTTTGTTCCAATTCTCTTCATCTTCGTCATCTTCTTCACCTGCTGCTATATCCGAGACCAGATCTCCTTCTAGATTCACCCTTCTCAAGACAGCCCTCCGCCTCTCTCGGGTAACTAACTAATTCCACTCCTCCTCCTCCTCCTCCTTCTGCCATTTAATCTAAGGAAAATGCTAAACAGCCCCTGGCTATTGGAGGCCAACACGTGGCTGCAGGCTAGGACTGCTGTCCAGACTGCAGTCCATGTAGCAGCGCTCTTAATTTAATTTTAAGAAGAGTAGAGCTAGAGGATGTTGTTAATATACACACCTACATGCATGCTTATATTCTTTCAACTCCTTTCCTTTCCCTTACATTCATTATAATCCTTTTTTTCTTCCATGTATATGCATACAAGGGCCGGCCCTGCGGTTTGGGTTGCCTTAGCCGAGCTAATTTTTGTTGCCCTTTACCCTTATTGAAAGATAAATGTTTAATTTGAATTTTTGTTGGACCGGTTCTAAGAAAACTAAATGGCCTGGGGGTTGCCCTATGGAGGGGGGTTGTCCAAGCCCGAAGTCTTGTCAGGCTTACCCCAAGGCCGGCCCTGTGCATACATTATGGTTATGAATATGGAATGGATATGCGTTATTCTGAATTTACAGAGGAAGATGTTGCCCTTTTGATTGAACAAATTAAAAGGGAAAAGATCATTACTGGTGGTAGCTAGGATTGGATGGCCAGTCCCTTAATTTGTTATGTTTGTTTTTCTAGATTATTCATATAGATCAGATTGATTAATAATGCGCATGCATGGTTGATTGCAGAGTAGATGTGGCATATGTGCTGGGAGCGTTAGGATGTGCAGTAGCGGAGAGCATGAGAGGAGGACTGCCGTGTTCACGCGGAGTGCTCCCACGTCTTCCACTTCCCCTGCATGTCTGCCCACGTCCGCACCCACTCCTCCCTATCTGCCCAGTCTGCTCTGCCTCCTGGTCAGGTCCCCTTGCTCTCCGCCTCTCTACTCCTCAATTCCAACTCAACTTCTTCTTCTTCTTCTTCACATCCCTCCTTCAACAATAAGCTGTATCAACATGATGACAAAAACAAGAGGGAGGAGCTAATTCAGCAGCGCCTCGCAAGGTCTACGACGACGATGAATCTCTTCAGTCCTCTCCCACCAGCCGATCCGCTGCTGGTGGTGCTGCTGGTTGCGGTGTGCAGCTGCAATTCAATCCCATACCGGAAGAAAAAGAAGAAGGAGAAGGAGGAGGAGGAGGAGGAAGAGGATGTTAATATTGATGATGAACAACAAGGAGCAGGAGGAGGACATCATCTACAGAACCGCCACCAACCAATGCAAGGAAGAGATGCTAATATCGTCCATGTGATGCTGGAGGCTACAGCTCTCCTCTCCACCGAGCGGACCCATCAGATCTACGTGGTAGCCATCAAGGTTAAAGCACCTTCTATTCCTCCAAAGCCTGCTGCTACTACTGCTCGTACTAGACAAGCAGCAGCAGCAATGGCTCTCCCTCCTAGTCTGCTGGAGCCATCTCAACGTGCCCCTATCGATCTGGTTACAGTGCTAGATGCCAGCGGGAGCATGACGGCACCGAAGCTTCAGACGCTGAAGCGAGCCATGCGGCTGCTCATCTCCTCCTTGGGTCCTGCAGACCGCCTCTCTATTGTCGCCTTCTCCAATGTTGCAGCCAAGAGGCTCCTTCCCCTCCGAAGGATGTCAAGACAGGGCCAGCGTTCTGCCCGCCAGATTGTGGACAGGCTTGTCGTCTGTGGCAGCAGCCAGAACCAGAAAACACAACAACAACAACAACATCTGCTCTTCATCCCATGCGCTGGCGACGCCCTTAGGAAGGCTACTAAGGTTTTGGAGGAGCGCAGGGAGCGCAACCCGGTCGCCACCGTCATGCTCCTATCTGATATTGTACATGTCCAACAGCAACATCAGAACAGATGGCAGCATAACTCCTCCTCCTCATCCTCATTGTCAGAGTGCTCAGCAACACGATTTGCTCATCTAGAGATCCCCATCCATGATTCCTCCTCGCCCGCCCAGCAGCAGCATGTCAAACAGAGGATCTTAGCACAAGTGGAGGAGGAGGATGCTGCCCTTGCCAAATGTGTGAACGGACTAGTGAGTGTGGTCTTGCAAGATGTGCATCTCCAGTTTGCCTTCCCATCTGGGATTATCTCCTCCATTTATTCCTTCACCACTCAAGGCCGTGGCGGCGGCGTTTCTGGCCGCGTCGGCCGTGGTGCCATTGCCCATGGGGAAGGAGGTAAATCTGTGAGATTAGGTGATATGTATGCGGGGAGGAGAGGGAGCTGCTTGTGGAGATAAGGGTGCCCAAGACGGGGATTGTTCGCAGCCACCACCATGCTCTTCTTCTTCTTCATTATCTATGTCGGTCTTTTGCAGCTATCATGATCCGGTGACCAGCGAGCTCATTCAATGCGGGAGAGGCCTCTTGCAATAACCCTTCCTTACCAAACCCAAAGCCACCATCCCACGCTGCGGCGCTCCTCTTCCATGTCCTCTTCTCCTCCTCCTCCTCCTCCTCGCTGCTGTCACCACGATAGCAACAACACCGCCAATGGCAGTAGTAAGGAGGAGCAGCTGCTGCTGAGAAATCTGTTTGTGATCACTAGGGCAATGGCAGAGTCACGGCTCCTGGTGGATCTGAATCAACTGGACACGGCTGTCTACTTGATTTCTTCTGCTCGAACTCTGATTCTCAAGCAGTCCAGTAGCTCGAATATTTCTACCAACAAGAAGTTCCTTGTTTGTTTAGAGACAGAACTAGCCCAGCTACTGCGACAGCAGCAACAGCCGGCAGCAGGAGCAGCAGCATCCTTTTTCACCGTCCCAGAGGAGGAGGAGTGAGCAGACAGTACTGCTAGCCGCCGAGACAACTCGGTCAGGAGGAGGAGGAGGAGGAGAAGAGCAGCCGCTCACGCCGACTTCGGCTTGGCGAGCAGCTGAGCAGCTTGCTAAAGTGGCCATCATGAGAAAATCTTTGAATCGGGTCAGTGATTTGCATGGCCTGGAAAATGCCCGATTCTAAGAATTAACAAGTTCATTGTGCATGTTAGAGACAAGTGAAGAATATTTTTTCTTCTTCTTCTTCTTCTTCTTTTCAAAACATAATATGCCATTGTTCTTCTTAGCTGTCATGGACATGGTTGATACTTTCATATTCAATATTTGTGTGTTGTTGCAATGGAATTGCTAGACTTGCTCGATGTCTCCCATATACTAACTGTATAAATAGAGCCTATAATATCATTGTGTAAGGTTAAATGATTCATAAACAACAAAATGGCTTCTCAGCTAAACGCATTGTGCTGAGAATACGAAACTTAACGATTTATATTGTTTTCTCATTGAACTAATTCAAGAGGTTGTGTTGCTGCCAAAGACACCCCGTTGAATTGGGCATGCAGATTCTACAAATGTGGACTTTCCTATCATATGCATAAGATTGCAATTATGCTATTTTTTTGCCATCTAAGCAAATTTTAATCCAAAAAAATGATTATCCAATTCTTTTTAATGTTAATGTTAATATTAATGCTAATTTTAATTTTAATGTTAATACTAATGCCAATACTAATACTAATATTAATGTTAATGTTAATTTTAATATTAACGTTAATAACGCTAAAGTTAATTTTAATATTAATATTAATGTGAATATTATGTTAACATTAATTTTAATTTTAATTTTAGCCGTAATTTTAATTTTAAAATTTGTCACGCCAACAACTATGTCATATGTCAAATAATGAGAAATCACAACATTCAAATTTTTATTGAAAATTTTCAGCCAAAGCATAAAAATAATACTAAAAGCATAAACTTTGTCAAAATTGCACATAAAATATAAGAACGTTTTTGCGAAGGGCGTTCTATATATAAAATAAATTAAAAATAGTATAATGTCTTTATGAAGGGCATTTTATTTTTAAAAAAAATTATTTTATGCGACGTTTGTTAACTCTCTTTCCGTAAGCGAGCGGAAAAAAAAATATATAAATAAGGAAAATGCCCTTGGGAAGGACGTTTTTCTTGAGAAAAATGCCCTTCCTAAGGGCATTTTCCTTATTTATATTTTTTGGGGGAATTGACTTCTTTCTTCCTTCTTCAATTTTCTTCGGCTTCTCCTTCTTCTTCTGAACTCTTCCCTCTCCTTCTCATTCTCTTCTCCTTTTATTTCTCCTACTCAACACACAACCACATTCCTACTACTGATCAGCGCACAAATCCCATCAGTCCTCGTTACTGTTACACCTTCCACCCTCACACTCTCAAAAATGTTCACTCTCCAACACTGGGTCAAAGGCTGCAAATCACAGTCGGCCTTAAAAACTTCCCACAAAAGGCTGCAAAAAACCCTACGCCACAAACAGTCGGCCACGTCAGCGCAGGAGAACGTCATTCATAATGGTGTTTTCTCCTGGGAGAACGTCCTTTATATATATATATATATATATATATATATATATATATATATATATATATATATATATATATATATATATATATATATTATTTTGTCGCTTAACGGTCCGTTAACTGGGATGAACGTTCTTTTAAAATAAAAAATAAAGGGTGGAACGCCCTTCGTAAGGGCGTTCTTATGCTTAATATGCAAATTTTTTTAAATTGTGTTTTGGGTACAATTTTAAATAGTTGGTATGCTTTAGGTGAAAATTTTCGATTTTTATTTTTTGGAAGATAAACTTATAGGTACCTCCTATTATAAACCTAAAGTTTAGGAGGGGCGGTCTGGAGGAGGGGCAAACAAGGCATGCGTCCTAGGCCCTAAATCCCAAGGGGCCCCAAATTTTTTTAAAAGTTAGTAATAATAATAAATAATAAACATTGTTACTTTTATTTCTTCTTCAAAGTTCAAGGTCGGAAGAAAATCATTATCGCAATTCAACAAATAGGACATGACGCATGGGAATTGGATAGCCATCCGACTCTTCAATTTCAAAGAAAAAATTAGTCTTCCCATCACTTCAGATTTTCTTTTGCATTCAGAGAAAAAAAAGTTCTTCACGTCGCTTCCGATTCCAGATGACCAGCAATATTTTTTTTTTGAATTGTTCATTTTAATTCTCTCTTCATTCTCTCTTTTGCTTATAATTGAGACACAAAATTTTAATTTTCTTCAATTTCTTCTTCTAGAATCCTCCACAAGGATTTTGCGAAGTAAGACTACACAAAGAAGGCCACGGCGGCAAACAAGTTACTCTGTTAGATTATATTTGTAATGTAAATATGGCCCATACCCATAAGCCCAAATGTAGACACTATAAATATTGTAACAAACCCTAGCAATGAAAGGAAGGCATTATTATTTCCTACATGGTATCAGAGCCTCCAAAAAAACCCTAGCCGAAATATTTTCCATCAAAATTCTTGAGGAGAAATATTCCCCATCCTCGTAAGAAAAATTCTTGAGGAGAAAGGAAGCGTGTGTATTGGTCGCCTAGGCTACTCAGCATCTTCCTGATGAATTCGTGAGCACGTGCTCTCGTATCAGCATCTTCCTGATGACTTCTCGCTGCTGAACCACGTCGAAAACATAAAAGGAGATGCTCAGCCAAAGCCACAGCATCATAAAAGCCTTGGCCTTGGCCTTGGGATCTTTCTTTTAAGCCTTAATTTTTTGATACATGGCTTCAAAATTTCTTTTGCTGCGGTTTCCAACGTGACCGAGGAAGCTCTCGTTGACGACCTCACACGCGGCAACCCCGCCCCCGCGTCTGACCGATCCGGCGCCGCCGACCGCTGCCGATCCGCTCGTGCCGACGCCTGACTGCGGCAGACCCCGCCGTTCGCCTCTTCGCGCCAGATCCGGCGTCCCTGATCGCGGCCGATTCGCCGTCGATCCCGTCCATCAGTGACAGATTCGTCGGAGTTGTACAAATTTTTGTTCGCCCGACATCCGCTCGCCCCTATGCGCCAGATCCGGCGCCCCTGATCGCGGCCGATTAGCCGCCGACCCCGTCCATCAGCGGCTGTGAGACCCGTCTCACTGTATCGATATTTTATACGGATACATGTTTAATTTGAGCCGTATTTCGTATTTATCGATTTACGTAATATTTTAAAAAAATTTAAGTATAGGATTTCATGACTTGGTTTAACTTGGATTTGGTTTTATTTGGTTCGGTTCCACTTTGACTTGGTTTGGTTTAGTTTGGTTCTTTATGAGATGAGGTTTATGGTTTAGATTGAGCGGAGAGGAATGAATGGTGGAGATTGCTTGGGCTTGTTACATAAGCCACCTACCACTCTCTCTCCTCCATTATTTTCATTTTCATTTCCATCTTCATCTTCTTCCTCCGGCCCAAGACAAGTACACCTTGCCGAACCTTGAGCAAATATATTTTTGTTTGTTCCATCTTCTTCCTTGCATGATTCTAAGCATGTTTAGAACTTGGAGTTTTTGATTTTACCGGATGGATTCTTGTAGATCTAAGTTTATATCATTTTCGGTTTTCTTGGGTTTTGATCTACCAAACTTACTTGTTTTCGAAAACTAATTGTTCCATGTTGTAGAAAATTTTATTCTACCCAATTTTGACCTTTAAAAAGTTGGATTTGGACTTGTTTTGACCAAGTTATGGACTTTTGAAGCTTTGGGTTCAAACCATGGAGTTCTTGCTGATTTGGAGAAGACAATGAGCAATGTGCGCGAGCTTTTTAGCTTGCGCCACTGAGCTGCGTGCGCTCTTTAGCGCAGCGCAGTCTGACTCATAAGCTGCCTTTTGGAGGCGTATGTCTTGCATACGCTGCCTTGAAGAGGAGTCGTATGGAGTCCATACGCTGCCTTTTGGAGGCGTATGTCTTGCATATGCTGACTTGAGCGCAGCCTGACTTGAGCGTAGCCTGACTTGAGCGTAGCCTGACTTGAGCGCAGCCTGACTTGAGCGCAGCCTGACTTGAGCGTAGCCTGACTTGAGCGCAGTCTGACTCAGGCGCAACCTGATGTTTAGGCGCAACTGGACCTGACCCTACTTACCCTGGCGCAACTTGGCTAATGCCACTTGTTGGCCATAGTACCCCTTGCTCCCCCCTTGGGCGCATTATGTCCCCATATTCCCCTTTTTATGATTTTTGTACCCATTTTATATCCTTACGCCCTTTTTTTCCTGAACTTGATAAATCCCGATTTGATTGACATGATTGAAATGATAATTGTACATGAGTAACATGATATGACAGTGACCCGTAGTGGTGCACTCTTGACAACGAACTTGACATGATAATTTGACAGTAAACTTGGCATGATAAACTTGACATGATATACCTGACATGCTTGATAGTGGCCCGCCGTGGTGCACTCTTGACCTGATAACTTGACCTGCTATACATGACACGACAGTGACCCGTAGTGGTGCACTCTTGACAAGTATCCTGATAATGCTTGATAGTGGCCCGTCGTGGCGCACTCTTGATAAGTAATAATGACATGATAGTGGCCCGTCGTGGCGCACTCCTGACAAGTAGACCTGACATAATATATCTTGATAAGCTGTTGCGACGGCTACCTGACATGACATGACCTGTATAAATAAATGGCCTGGACACCGTGGGTGATTGTGTTTGTACAAATGAACCCGTCTTGTCTTGCATCATGTCTAGGACATGAATCCCTGGTTTCCCACGGTCAGGGATTCATACTGAATATGGCTAGGATTAATGACTAGATTGATCAAATAGTTCATGGAAAATTTCCCAGTTACCTGTTGCCCCTTTGGTCCCGGCCTTATATATATATATACATGGGATTTGTTGCTATCCGTCGAGATGAGCGCACTTCCAGCCCGCCGTCGAGTGTGGTACCTTAGGACACATGTATCTTACTACAGTGTGTCTGCTATATCATGCTATCTTTTCCTTTTCTTTGCTGGGATCACTCAGGTAGTAACAAACAGGTAACCGGACTTAGAATTATCGCTGCATCTTGTTAGTAACTAGGCTTGTGATAACCCTAGCTAGTTAATGTAGAAAGCCGTAGGCAATGATTGGCCGTGAATGTTGGATGGAGTTCAGTCTGTCTAGTCTTGTCTTGATCTTGTACATGATTGTTATATGTCCTGATTTCTTATTTTATCTTGCCGATAAATGGTGGGAGAGACCAAGTTCTGTTCAGACGAAGGGTTACAACCCCGGTCCTTGTTTGGTTTACGGGTTGTAACCTGGTTATCTGAATAGTCCCATGGTTATCCCATCGTATATCACCTTTCCAGTCTAAGTCTTGTCCAGATCCAGTTCCTAACTGTTCTAGTTTATTTATTTAACATGTTCTCCAGTTTACTTTATGTCAATAATGATTTACTTACAGTCTTCCTATGATCGGGACGAGTGCATTGGTACTGCACAAATCCTGATCCTCCTTTACTTATTTGCTTGTTGATTGCCTATGACTGCTGGTTTTAAGTTCATAGTTCGGCCTCCTTTGTGGTACTTGCTATTTGGGGTCTGACCCCACTGGTTTTGTATGGCCAGGTTCTAATAGAAGAGCCCGAAGGATCTACCGCACCATCTACTCGACGGTGACCAGCCGGAGCACCAGAGTGCTTCAGTGGGTTTCTTTTTCATTCTCCCACTGATATGTAAATTCTCCTCTTGTAACGTTTAGCCCCGAGCACGTGTTTAGCTCGTGTTTTGGTATTTTCCTTGATATTGTAGCCTACGGGCATAAACATGATATGTGTATTCTAGACTATAGCTAGTCCTTATCATGTACGACTAATACTCTAGCTAGTCCTCAGTTCTGTGGTACTGGCTTCATGATTAGTCATGTATATATGGTTCGGGACGCCTTACTATTGTATGTATGATTATCGTACTCCTTGTTCTTGTATAATTGTCTGTGATTGAGATACCTAGGATTGTTAAACCATAGGATTGACTGATGGCTTGTAGAGTAACCCCCATGTCTTGACAGCTTATACGTGATTTCAGAGTATTAACGTACTTTGGGATTGCGTAGCTGGCTATGTCTGCCTCCGCTCTTCGGTATTCTGGTTCTGGGGCGTGACAGCGGCCGATTTGTCGGAGTTGTACAAAATTTTTGTACACCCGACATCCGCGATGGCTGATGATGCTGCGTCCAGCTACTCTGTCGCGACTGGCGGTGGCGGTGCACACAACCCAAATTATCCTAATCCGAAGGATCCATATTTTCTGAGTTCTGCTGATCAACCAGGAAATATCATTACTCTTATTGTTTTTCGTGGACCGAACTATGCTGAGTGGTCTCGGTCGATACGTCTCTCCCTGATCTCTAGGCGAAAGATCACTTTTCTGGAAGGTACTGAAGTCAAACCTGTTAATGATGCTAGCAAATTGCTTGATTGGAGATGCGTGCAAGCACTATTGGTTCAATGGGTTCTTAATACCATTGATCCGTCTCTGAAAAAATCTTTGCCGTACTTTGAGGAGGTTTATCCATTGTGGAACTTGTTGGAGAAAAGATTTGTTGTTAGCAATGGCACTCGGAAGCAACAAATTAAGGTGACGTTGGCTGAGTGCAAACAAACGGCTTCGATGTCTGTGGAAACCTACTTTGGAAATTTGTAGTCTTTGTGGGATGAACAAGATGCTTATTTTCTATTGCCTACTTGTACCTGTGGTGAACTTGCTGCAAAACAACAGGCTATGAGGGATGAAGACCACTTTCAGGACTTTATGTATGGGTTGAATGCTGAGTTGTATGGTCATACCCGATCTAATCTTCTGGCTCAGGATCCTCAGCCAAGTTTAGATCGGACATACCAGACAGTCCGTGAGGAGGAGGATATGTGAAAATCTTAGGTCCAATCCGCTGCTGAGGAAGTGTTGGCGCTGGCTATCAAGACTTCCCCTCGTCTTTCTACTACTTCTAATAGTAGAACCCCAGATTCCAGGAACAAATCAGGTATGATCTGTACTCATTGCAAGAAAACAGGTCATGATGTTGCCACTTGCTTTGCCAAGATTGACTATCCAGAATGGTGGGAGACTCGTCCTCGGCGTGAGGGCGGACGTGGTGCTGGTGGTGGCAGAGGCCCGACACCACAGCAGAGACGTGATGGGGGACGCGGTGCTGGTGGCGCAGGGGTTGTTCATCATGTCGTCGCTGTTGGTCACGGTGTCCCTGCTGGTCTTGCTGGGAGTCCGACGGATATGATGCATGGAGGGTATCCTTCACCACTCTCCGGTGAACAATGGCAGAAACTGATGAGTTTGCTGGGTAACGACAATTTCTCCAACCCTGGTTCTTCAAAATCTGATCGTCTGATAGGTAAGAATTCTTCTGTCACTTGGATATTCGATACTGGGGCTACTCTTCACGCGACAGGTTCTCGTGACTGTTTAGTTGATTGCTTTGAGGGCCCCATATGTACTGTTACTTTGCCTGATGGGAGCACTATTGAGGCTGTTCTGCGAGGCAAAGTATTTTTGACTGCTTCATTGGTGTTGATGGATGTTCTCTATGTTCCGACATTGACTTGCAATTTGATCTCTGTCTCACAATTGATCGGTGCTAGAAATTGTGATATGTTATTTACTCCTGATTTGTGTTTTGTCCAGGACCGAAGTACGAGGATGGTGATTAGAGCAGGTGAACAAAGGGGTGGACTTTACTTCTTGGGGAAGGTTCCTGCTTCTTTGGCTTCGATGATCCTGGCATGCAAAGATAGTGATTCTGAGGTTTGGCATAGTAGACTGGGACATCCTTCAGATAAAGTAATGCAGACTTTACCTTTTCTCTCTGGTAGTAGTGTGTTTTCTCATAAGGCTTGTGATATTTGTCATCAAGCTAATCAGACTCGTGATGCTTTTCCTGATAGTAGTAGTCGTGCTTTAAGATGCTTTGAACTTATACACTGTGATCTGTGGGGACCATATCGTGTTCCGTCATCTAATGGGGCACGATATTTTTTGACTCTGGTGGATGATTTTTTAGAGCTGTTTGGGCTATTTTATTGACGGATAAGTGTGCTGTTTATTCTATGTTTCTTAAATTCATTGCTATGGTGAAGCGTCAGTTTGGGGCTGATATACGTCGTGTGCGGAGTGACAATGGCACTGAATTTAATTGTTTACGAAATTATTTTTTATCTCAAGGTATATTGTTCCAAACATCCTGTGTTGGGACACCTCAACAGAATGGAAGGGTGGAAAGAAAATATCGACATATTTTAAATGTAGCCAGGGAATTGAGATTTCAGGGTTCTCTTTCCGTAGATTTTTGGAGGAAATGTGTTCTGGGTGCATGTTATTTGATAAATAGAACCCCTTCTAGTATCTTGCAGTTTAAGTTTCCTTATGAAGTTTTATATGGTTCGGCTCCTTCGTATGATTATCTACGTATTTTTGGTTGTCTGTGCTATACGTATGATTTGAAATTCCGACATGATAAATTTGCTAGCAGGAGCAGAAAATATATCTTTGTTGGGTATCCACTTGATAAAAAGCGAAAGAAATTGTATGATTTGGAGACTGGTAAATTTTTTGTGTCCCGTGATGTTACTTTTTATGAAAAAGAATTTCCTAGGTGTGGCTCTGCTAGCGAGATGTCTTCTGCGATACGCCATACATCTGTTGAGGTGCCGGGAGACGATATAGAGGCTTTTGGGATGGTGCCGGCTACGGTTGCTGAGGCCGGAGGGGTTGATGGTTGCTCGACACCGAGTGGCGAGGATGCACAGGTAGATACAGAAGTATTGACAGAAGAGTCCGCTGGGGGTGATGCGGATACTACTGATGATACAGGAGATACAGTGTTGCCAGAGGTGCCCGACGAGGTAGTATTGGGAAGAAAAATGAGAAAGAAATCACATCCAGTACGATTACAGGATTTTGTGACGAATGTTGTTCGAAGTAAAAGTCCCCCCTTCACCATAGTTCATCTATTCCCGTCACTTCCTCAGGTACTTCGTATCCTCTAACACAATTTTTAAGTTATGACATATTTACTGCTGGACACAGAGATTTTCTTAAAGCTATCACTGCCGGTGTTGAGCCTACTTCATATCGCCAGGTCTCGCGAGATTTAGGCTGGCGTGCAGCTATGCAAACTGAAATACAGGCTCTGGAAGATAATGGGACATGGAGTCTCGTCGATTTGCCTCCTGGGAGGAAAGCATTGGGAAGTAGATGGGTGTACAAAATAAAGTACAAATTCGACGGCAGTGTTGAGCGCTTAAAGGTACGGCTGGTTGTGTTCGGTAATCATCAGGTTGAGGGGATCGACTATTCAGAAACATTTGCCCCGGTAGCTAAGATACCTACAGTTCGGGCGTTCTTGGCTGTTGCAGCTGTGAAAGGCTGGACTTTGCACCAGATGGATGTGTGAAACTCGTCTCACTGTATCAGTATTTATGTACATGTACGTATTTTGATCCGTATTTCGTATTTCTTAGTTTTCGAATATTTTAATTTTTCCAAAGTGTAGATTAAACTTGACTTGGTTTAATTTGGTTCGGTTCAACTTGGTATAGGGCTTGGTTTGGTTTAGGTGGGTTTGAGATGAGAAGGTTTGTATAAAATCCAACTCCTCTCTCTCCTTTATTATTTTCATTCTCTTCATCTTCTTCCTTTTCATCTTCTTCTTCCAACCTAAGGCAAGTACATCTTGCCAAATATTGGACAAATATTATTTTTTTTGTTCTAAACTCTTCCTTACATGATTCTGAGCATCTTTAGAACTTGGCATTTTTTATTTTGGTGGATAATTATTTATAGATCTAAGTTTATAGCCTTTTCAGTTTTTTTGGGTTTTGATCTACTAAACTTTATTATTTTTAAGTTTTGATTGTTCTATGTTGTAGAGAATTCGATTTTACCCAAAATGGACATTTGAAAAGTTAGATTTCGACTTGTTTTGAGAAAATTATGGCCAAAACAAGATTTAACCATTTTCTAGTTCATCTGTACTGAATTTGGCAGTGACGATAAATAGTACCGTATGAATAGTGCCGCAGCCGCATGGATGAATAGTGCCGCATGAATAGTGCCACAGCCGCAGGAATGAATAATGCCGCATGAACGCAGCCGCATGGATGAATAGTGCCGCAGCCGCATGGATGAATAGTGCCGTATGAATAGTGTCGCAGCCGCAGGAATGAATAGTGCCGTATGAATAGTGTCGCAGCCGCAGAAATGAATAGTATCGTATGAATAGTGCCGCAGCCGTATGGATGAATAGTGTCACAGCCGCATAGATGAATAGTGCCGTATGAATAGTACCGCAGCCGCATAGATGAATAGTATCGTATGAATCGTGCCGTAGCCGCAGGAATGAATAGTGCCGCATGAATAGTGCCACAGCCGCATGGATGAATAGTACCGCAGCCGCATAGATGAATAGTGCTGCATGAATAGTACCGCAGTCGCAGGAATGAATAGTGCCGCATGAATAGTACTGCAGCCGCATAGATGAATAGTACCGTATGAATAGTGCCACAGCCGCAGGAATGAATAGTAATGCATGAATAGTACCGCAGCCACAGGAATGAATAGTGCCGTATGAATAGTGTCGCATGAATAGTGCCGCAGCCGCATGGATGAATAGTGCCGCAGCCGCATAGATAAATAGTGTCGTATGAATAGTACCGCAGTCGCAGAAATAAATAGTGCCGTATGAATAGTACCGCAGCTGCATAGATGAATAGTGCCACATGAATAGTGCCGTAGCCGCAGGAATGAATAGTATCGCAGCCGCATAGAATGAATAGTACCGTATGACTTGCATAGTATCGCATAGTGCCGCAAAAGGCTGTATAGTACCGCATAGTACTGCAGAAGGCTGCATAGTGCCGCAGAATGCCGCATAGTACCTGTTTTGGCTATTTTTGGTTGTTTTATATCCTATTTGGCTGATTTGTGGACAGAATTTGTCACGACCCGGTCCCAATTTCTTGGGTCGAATCGGATCATGCCCAGCCTGCACCGTTGTTGAGACGGCGGCAGTAATCTGTTTCCACTTGCAGGTAATTCAATAACACAGTATAATTTGCCACAACTTAAATATTTCAAATAGTTTAAAACTTTTACAACAAAATGAAAGATACAACTGAAATCCATACAAATATCATGAAAAAGAAAATCTAGACAACCAGCTCATCAGTCTCGAGATCATCGTCTTCTAATTGGGACCTCGAAAAATACCGCGGAACAAAGCATCATCGATGATACCTAAAAATGTTGGATCTCCAGTCAGGAGTGAGCAAAGTACAATTCATGCTAATTTAACAATTGAAATAATAATAGAATTATGCACTTTTAAACAGTTTTGAAATCAACAATTTAAGCAGTTACAGTTTTAAAACAGTTACAGTTCTGTGATGTGAATATGCAATAAAAAATGACCGGCTTGGATTTATTACAGTAAATGTCACGCCCCAGAACCAGAATACTGGAGAGCGGGGACAGACATAGCCAGCTACGTATAACGGAATGGAATCCACACCGCTATACGGTCACGGCTGTCTAGATATGTGAGGGTTTCACTACAATCCATCAGTCTCTTATGGTCATAAAATAGCCTATTGTCTCAATCTCAACCAACTAATAATAATTACAAGATATCAGATCACCAAATATACAATTGTAAGGCGTCCCAAACATTACATATCCAGATGATCATAAAGCTAGTCGTTACAAAATGTGTGGACTAGCAAGAGTTCAGTCATACATGATCAACCCCCGGGGCTTGTCAATCATGTTACAACCCGTAGGCAGACAGTAAGTAAGTACAATCGAGCTAACACTTGCTCGTCGGCTAAACGCCTCAAAAGAATAATTTATAATATTACAGTGGGAGAACAAAAGAAACCCACTCGATGCCCTTGTTACGCCTGGTGACCACCATCGGGCTGGAAGACAGGTAGATCCTTTGCTGCTGCTCCGGTGTCTGGCCACACAAAACCAGCTGGGTCAGACCCCAGGAAGAGCAAGTGCCACAAAGGAGGCCACAAAATAAGAACCAAAGCCAGCAAATTAGCACAATAATATAATTACATAATAAGAGACAGTAATTTAAGAAAAAGCATGATGGGTAATTATAAAAGACAATCTTGTATAGAATCACTAAAAGACAGGACATATGGAAAAGCATGACAGGATGATATACGATGAGATAACCATGGGACTATTCAGATAGCTAGGTTACAACCCGTAAACCAAACAAGGACCGGGATTGTAATCCTTCGTCTGAACGGAACTTGGTTTCTCTCACCATTTATCGGCAAGATAAATATAAGAAATCAGGTCAAGTAACAATCTGGAGTGACAATCATTATAGTGACAATCTGGAGTGACAATCTGGAGTGACAATCATTATAGTGACAATCTGGAGTGACAATCATTATAGTGACAATCTGGAGTGACAATCATTATAGTGACAATCTGGAGTGACAATCATTATAGTGACAATCTGGAGTGACAATCTGGAGTGACAATCATTATATGACAATCTGGAGTGACAATCATTATAGTGACAATCTGGAGTGACAATCATTATAGTGACAATCTGGAGTGACAATCATTATAGTGACAATCTGGAGTGACAATCATTATAGTGACAATCTGGAGTGACAATCATTCAATCATTCTGGTACAATCTTACAATCAATCAATTCTAGATAATACTAAACTGGACTAGACTCCATCCAAACAATCACGGCCAATCATTACCTACGGCTTTCTACATTAACTAACTAGGGTTATCATAATCCTAGTTACTAGCAAGATGCAATGAGATGCTCCAAGTAGTCACAGGCCCTGCAGCTATCCAGGTTATCCAGGCAATCATTATAGTGACAATCTAGAGAGTACAATGCATTATAGTGACAATAGAGTTCAATCATTTAAGTGACAATGGTGGATGCCCCACATAACAGTGGGCTGGAAATGTGCCCTACTCGTCGGCAGGCTACAAGTCCAATCATTTGCGGCCGGGATAACGGAATTGCCTGTAACTGGGGAACATCTCTTCATGACTAGTGAATTATACTAATCATTAACCTTAGTCCAATTCAGTAGGTACTCCTAACCGTGGTACTCAGGAGTCCCCTCCTAGACATGATACAAGACATGACTGGATTATTTGTACAAGCACAATCGCCCACGGTGTCAGGATTAATTATACAGGTTATGTCATGTCAGGTAGCCGTCGCAACAGCTATTCAAGATATATCAGGTCAGGTTATCATATCAAGTGTACTAGTCAGGAGTGCGCCACGACGGGCCACTTATCAGGTCATGCTCAATTATCAATTCCAAACATATCAAGTAAATTCGTGATTATCAAGTTCAGGACAAAAGGCGTAAGGATATAAAATGGACGTAAAATATCTAATAAAATATCATTATACAGGGCTATAGAAGAGCAAAGCTTAAAGAATTAAGACCAAAACTCCAAGAGCCAATGGGTTAAACAAGGGGTCAGGGGGCAGCGTACACAAAAGTCACGCACGCAGGGGGAGCTGCGTACGCGAAAAGTCATACACGCTCCAGGGAGCAGCGTACATGAAAAGTCACGCACGCTCCAGGGAAGCAGCGTACATGAAAAGTCACGCACGCTGAGAAAGCAATATACGTGAAAAGTCACGCACGCTACAGGGAGCAGCGTAGGTAAAAAGTCACGTACGCTGAGAGAGCAATATACGTGAAAAGTCACGTACGCTACAGGGAGCAGCGTAGGTGAAAAGTCACACACGCTCAAGTCTGCGTACACACAAAAGTACGCACGCAGGAGACACGCTTCCAACAGGAAGCGTATCCAAGGCTCAGTGGCGTAAGCTAAGAAGCTCTGCATACTGCTCACTGTCTTCTCCAAACAGCAAGAACACCATGATGAACCCAAAGCTTCAAAGCATCATAACTTAGCCATCCGAACTCCAAATCCGGATTTTCAAGGCTCCAACTGGAGTGAAACTGAATGCTCTTCCACATGGAAACATCAAAACCCATAAACATCCAACTAAAATAGATCAAACCATACAAAATCCGAAAATAGGAAAACTTAGATCTAGAGCAATGGAGACACCAAATCACAAAAAGCCAAGAACTAATGTTGATCACCATGTCCTAATCTAGCTAATGGACCAAGAAAATAGGGTTCTCATGTAGTGGCAAGATGCACTTGCCTATGTGTGGAGAGTTGTGGAGGAAGGAGAAGAAGAAGAAAATAAATGGTGGTGGTAATGAAGAGAGAGAGTGGTAGGTGGGGATTATAAAGAGGGTGAGTTGTGGTGTGTTGAGGGTGGAGCATAGGCTAAGGTGATCCAACCATAAAGAACCAAACCAACTCAAAACCAATTAAAATCGAGCCAGGACAAAACCCAAAATATGAGAAATACCGAAATTCCACAAGTCGAGAAAAATAAAAATACATGCCAAAATATAGATACGAATATAAATACGAAATACGAGAAATACGGAAAAATGAGGGTGACAGTAAAGGATATGGGATTTGTTACAGTAAAGGATATGAGATTTGTTACAGTAAAGGATATGGTCATACTCATTACACTATTCCTCCAGTCCCCAATAGTTACAGTAGTTACAGTCAGTGCTCTCAGAGAGAGTTCCGTGTTGCATCGTGGTTTAAACTTGTATTAAAACGATTACTAAATAATTGTAAACTAACACAAAATGTACTTGCCTTTGATTATGACTGGATTTGGAATGTCTCCGGGATTGAATTCAGACTTGTCCTCGAAATCCTACAATCGAGAAGTCTGTCTTAGATTTCCAAAATTGCCATGCTAGATGTGCTAGTTATAATCTCTAAAATTGATCCTAGTCCAGTTTTATGTTATTTACAATTATACTTCTGAAACACGCTTATCGATACAATTTACTATTAATTTATTTACGAAGGAAAAGTCAATTTAATATTTTATTGGAAAAATGGTATTTACATGTTATTTGGCAAAACTTGGTATTTTTTATATACGATATATAAAACTAGATTTTTCTTTAAATGAGAAAATGTGAGTTTGTTTAAATAAAACAAACTTATACTTTATTGTTAACTTAATGTGAGAAAACTAAAAATATTCAATTTATTATTCTATGCGTTTATCGATAACTAACAAAACCAGAAAACCAAAAGAACCTAAACTACACTACACAATTACAAAACCACCGAGAAAGAAAAGAAAAGTGGGCTTATGCCCTTACAGACCATTTTACATGAATTTAAATAAGAAAAAGACAAATGTTAGTCTCTAAAAATCCTACAATTTAATAAATAAAACTTAATAATAAATTAATTAATGAGTCTCAGATTTTTTGTCCAATCATCATATAGGCTAATGCCTCAACGTCCGGACGAAACCGGTTTCGTTTGCACTTAGCCAGGGCCCATTGACCAATACGGTCGTCGCCCAAAATCCAAAATATTAATATTTTCCGAAAAACCATTTTAAATCATTTTAAAATATAACTAAATTTTTATGGAAAATCCGACAGCATTTTCTCTATTTTTGGTTAACCCAAAAACTGGGAAAGTGCACCATGATTTCCTGTAAATAGTCACAAACCAGGGAAACCCAAATTTATATATAAACACATCCATAAATCATATCCGATATTTATTCGGAGAACCCGAACCAATTCAGAACTCCCGAAAACCACTCCAAAACATTTTCGAAAATTTCAGAATAATTCCAACCGTTGGAAACTTTTCCGAAAGTTTCCAAAACAAACAGAACTGTGCAAAATCCACAAAATAAAATCCAACAATGGTTCCGAAAATTCCCGGAACCAAACGCGTAATCGAAAACCGAATTTCTGAAGAAATTTGCGGACCAAATTATCATCATAGACTATGACAGGGGACGAACTACTGTGATTACCAGAGATTACCCAAGTTGACAGAATCCGAAGGGTTGCCTCGGACTCGGAACATGCCTCGCCGGAGTTCGGCTGCGTGTACAGCACCCGAGTTTGGAAAAAGACAACAGCGGGGTTCCGCGGAACAGCACCAGAGAACGGGAAAGATTCCAGAAGAGGGGTCAGAAACTCGGAGAAGCGTCGCGGAGCTCGGAAAGCTCTGGCTCGCAGGGACAGCGCCAAAAAAACTACGCAGAGGGTGGCCCTGGTCGGGATCGGCCTGGAGACTCGCGGGCGGAGCCGAACATGGGCGCGGGAGGCCGGACAGGGCGCGGCCTGGGGCGGCGCCTGGGCTCGCGGGGACCGGCGGCGAGGGGTGCGCCGGACTCGGGGTTGGCCGGGAGGAGGGCCGCGCAGGGGAGCCGCGCGGGTCGGGGATCTTGCCGGAGAACGTCGGCTCGGCTAGGGTTTGAGTAGGAGAGGGGTTATGGTGGTGGTGGTGGTGCTCTTCCTCTGGTGTAGTGAGAGTTGGGTGAAAAGGGGGATTTATAGGAGAGATGAGCGGGGGTTAGGGGAGAGGAAAGGATGGGGCGCCCGACGGTTTCGAGAGGGCAAGGGTCGGCGACGGTGGCCGTCCAAACAGGGAGAGGAAGGGCAGCTCGGCCATCGGTTAGAAAAGGAAATTTTTCCTTTTCCTTAAATAACAGAGAAAGGAAAGGATGAGTAAATGTGTGCTGTGAGTAATGAAGTGAAAAAAATATAGTGAATGGAAATAGTCCATTCCTATGAGTGAGTGTGCAAAATAAATGAATGGAAGGAAAAAGGATCCCAATGAATTATAAGAAACCGAGTTTGGTTTTCGGAAATGGAAACAGGTTTGAGTCTAGATCTCGGGTCTGGCCAAACAAACAAAAATCCAAAAATTTATATTCTTGAAAAATAATAATAATAATAATAATAATAACAATAACTACTATAATAATACAGGCAATAATAATAATAATAAGCTAAATAAGAAAACTAAATAATAATATTAACAATAATGTTGATAACCTAGTTTAACTAATTATCATCTAATAAATCCACCGGAAAATTCTATAATAATAATAAAAATAATTAACCAGATTTTATGGGTTTCACAACCTTCCCTCCTTAGAAAATTTCATCCTCGAAATTTAAAGGATAGGGTTACTTTAAATCAAGCAGGTATGGGTACTGCGCCCGTAACTCAGGTCCAACAATAAGAATTGTCAAAGCAGTCGTGGATGAGACGTTTATGGACAAGTTTTAACTATGTCACAACCACGTAGAAAATAAGATATAAAGGCGAACCAAAGTGTACAAGGTTGATCAGACCATCATGCACCGGTTCTGATTAGACAATATATTAGTAAAGGCCTCCAATAAAATACTGTCATGATCAAGCTCGATAAAGAAATAAGCCTGCAAAACTTGGCTAACTTAGCAGCATAAGTCAAGTTTAGTCCAAAAATATTAGAACGAAAGATAATGCTTGCAAGAAAATAGGAGAATTCTACCAAATGCAAGTGATCTTCCCAATATCCTGCACAAGCTCTCAGCATGTCTTCTAGCGTCTGAATCGTCCCCTCAGATTGTCCGTCAGTCTGGGAATGTTAGGCGGTGCTGAACTTCAGTTGCGTTCCTAAACTCTCATGCAAACTCTTCCAGAAGTGAGAGGTGAACCTGGTATCTCTTTCAGATACAATACCTACCGGTACTCCATGAATCTGGTAAATATGCCACATGTACAAAGCCGCCAACTACTCGGTGGATAGACCAACCTTGAAGGGAATAAAGTGAACTGACTTCGTCAGTCGGTCCACGATAACCCAAATAGCGTCCTTCCCTCCTTGGAATCGAGGCAGTCCTGACACAAAGTCCATCGTTATGTGTTCCTACGTCCATTCCGGAATGTCAAGCGACTGCAACAATCATGCTGGTCTCTGTCTGCTTGCTTTTACTTGTTGACAAATCAAGCATCTAGCCATAAATCTGGATACATCTTTCTTTATTCCATATTACCACACTACAGTTCACATATCCCGATTCATCTTATCAGCTCCTGGATGTATGACTGGTGCGCTTCTTGTATTAGCTCATTCCTCAGTTCGTCAGTCGGTACGCAAAGCCTCGTACCATTCTTCAGTGCTCCGTCACTAGCGATTGAAAAATCCCTCAAGTGTTTCTGCCAACACCTGATCTCTGAGTTTGCAAAGCGTCTCGTCCTGGAATTGTGTCTCCTTAACTTTGTCCATCAGACTTGAACGCACTTGCAACTGTATCATCGATGAATCAACTCTTGGTATACTGGCTTCTCGTCCCAGTTTCTTCAATTCTTCCTCAGGTAGTACAATCTCCATTCCAAGCTTCTCTATGTCTTCCAGCAAATGTCGCTCCTCGACTAAGTGCATCTACAACAATATTAGCCTTACCCGGGTGGTACTGCAGGTCGATGTCAAAATCCTTCATCATCTCCAGCCATCGTCTTTGTCGCATGTTCAGCTCCTTCTGAGTGAAACATATTTGAGATTTTTGTGGTCTGTAAATATTTCCACTCTCTTTCCATAGAGATAATGCTTCCATAGCTTCAAAGCAAAGATGGCTGCAACAAGCTCCAGATCATGTGTGGAATAGTTCTTCTCATGAGTCCGTAATTGCCTAGATGCGTAAGCAATTACTTTCCCGTGTTGTTGAAGAACGCAACCCAGTACTTTTCCAGAGACATCACTGTATATTGAGAAACCTTCGGTACCTGCGGGTAGCGCAAGTATCGGTAAGTCTCTTCTTCAGTTCCTCAAATGCTAACTGGCAATCTTCAGTCCACACAATTTCTTCATTCTTCCTTGTGAGCTTTGTCATTGGCTCATCAATCCTGGCAAAGTCCTTCACAAACTTCCGTAGATATGCCAGCTAAGTCCAATAACCTTCTGATTTCAGCAACTGATCTTAGGGTGTTCCACTTCTCGATAACAACATTCTTCTTAGGATCTACCGAAATTCTTTCTTCTGTGACAACATGGCCTAGAAAATTCACCTTTGTCTAAAAAAAATTCACTTTTAGATATCTTACTATACAACTTCTCCTTCTTCAACTTTCCTTAGGTGCTCTTCATGCTCTTCTTCAGTCTTCGAGTATATCAGTATGTCACCAATGAAGATGACAACAAAACTGATCCAAATACTCATGAAAGACTCTGTTCATGAGATTCATGAACACAGTAGGAGCATTCGTCAGTCCAAACGACATGACCAAGAATCCATACTTGGTGTTGAATGTCGTCTTGGGAATGTCCTCTTTCCTGACCTTGATCTAATGGTGATCAGGTCAATCTTCGAAAACACCTTAACTCCACTCAAATTGATCAAACAGATCATCAATCCAGAAAAAGGTACTTATTCTTTAGTGCCCGATAGTCGACGCACATTCGTATTGTTCCATCCTTCTTGGGCACAAACAAGATAGGTGTTCCCTAGGGTGAAGTTCTATCTTGGATAAATCCTAGAGCTTTTATTGGTCTGGTCCTTCATCTTCTTGGCCTCCTTCGGGTTGACTCTATAGCGTCCCTTAGAGATAGGGGAGAGCCAGGGACTAGGTCAATGATGAATTCTATGCCTCGAACTGTGGTAATCCGGGAAGACTATCGGAGAAAACATCTACCATAAAGATATAACTAAAAAATTTATTCATATTGGAGAATTACAGCAACACTCTCATGATTGTTCTAAGGACATCCTGTTACAACTTCTTACAATAATAGATAATGCTATTCAGCAGTCCTAAGTATTAATCTTCATGGCTCTGGATCTTGCATGAGCAGTCTCCAACTTCTTCATCTTCTATGATCCTTGAGTCTGCATCATGCCTTCCTGCAGTGGGTGTAGAAGGCAAGGTCTGCTGGATGGGAAGAGAGTCCCTAGGTTGCGGCATAACAGGTGTAACTGGGATAGGTATTCTGGTATGATGGAAAGATAAGGGGCAATCCTTTACCCGATGTTCAGCAGATCCACATACCAAACATTTCCCCAATCTCTTACGACAAATATTGGCTTGGTGACCAGGCCTTTTACAGTAGTCACAAACCAATAGCTTCTTATGACATGATTGTCGGATAGTAGGGCTCCAACATCTTCTATATTCAGGGGCATCCCACCTAGGACGAGGTTCCGCTCCAACTTGGTTTAAGATAGCTAAGGCTACATCATTGACGTTCTTCATGACTTCTATCGTGATATCCATCTGTTCCTGTTGGGCTTCAGCTTGAGCTTTCTGGGACTCCATGATTTCTTGAAATAGGGCAACCATTTGGGAGGTGTTTGCTGGTACTGGTGGAGCAATAGGAATGGGTACTTTCCCAAGGAAATGCAACTCAGTTTGAGAAGAGGTAGGAATCGCCAGTGTAGTAAAAACTTCACTGGATGCATTATGGGGACGGTCAATCAGCTGCGAGGGAATAAACCCTGGACTTGGTTGAGGAGGTGGGGTGTGATCCGGAGATGATACCTCATCGCCAGCAGGATTGGTCTTGTCAGTGGCCATTCTCTGGAAGGTTTAGGATGCACACATAAGTAGCCTATCAGTCTATAATCAAACAAAAATATTTAACATATATATATATCGGTCCTATGTTGTGGCAATTTGATGTTCTAGTGTTCTAATTATTTCTAAGTTGGTTCTCCTAAGTTGTTGATTCGACCTGCATGTGCCACCACTAAAAACATGTCACGACCCGGTCCCAATTTCTTGGGTCGAATCGGATCATGCCCAGCCTGCACCGTTGTTGAGACGGCGGCAATAAGCTGTTTCCACTTGCAGGTAATTCAATAACACAGTATAATTTGCCACAACTTAAATATTTCGAATAGTTTAAAACTTTTACAACAAAATGAAAGATACAACTGAAATCCATACAAATATCATGAAAAAGAAAATCTAGGCAACCAGCTCATCAGTCTCGAGATCATCGTCTTCTAATTGGGACCTCGAAAAATACCGCGGAACAAAGCATCATCGATGATACTTAAAAATGTTGGGTCTCCAGTCAGGAGTGAGCAAAGTACAATTCATGCTAATTTAACAATTGAAATAATAATAGAATTATGCACTTTTAACAGTTTTGAAATCAACAATTTAAGCAGTTACAGTTTTAAAACAGTTACAGTTCTGTGATGTGAATAGGCAATGAAATATGACCGGCTTGGGTTTGTTACAGTAAAGGATATGGGATTTGTTACAGTAAAGGATATGAGATTTGTTACAGTAAAGGATATGGTCATACTCATTACACTATTCCCCCAGTCCCCAATAGTTACAGTAGTTACAGTCAGTGCTCTCAAAGAGAGTTCCGTGTTGTATCGTGGTTTAAACTTGCATTAAAACGATTACTAAATAATTGTAAACTAACACAAAATGTACTTGCCTTTGATTATGACTGGATTTGGAATGTCTCCGGGATTGAATTCAGACTTGTCCTCGAAATCCTACAATCGAGAAGTCTGTCTTAGATTTCTAAAATTGCCATGCTAGATGTGCTAGTTACAATCTCTAAAATTGATCCTAGTCCAGTTTTATGTTATTTACAATTATACTTCTGAAACACGCTTATCGATACAATTTACTATTAATTTATTTACGAAGGAAAAGTCAATTTAATATTTTATTGGAAAAATGGTATTTACATGTTATTTGGCAAATTTTGGTATTTTTTTATATACGATATATAAAACTAGATTTTTCTTTAAATGAGAAAATGTGAGTTTGTTTAAATAATACAAACTTATACTTTATTGTTAACTTAATGTGAGAAAACTAAAAATATTCAATTTATTATTCTACGCGTTTATCGATAACTAACAAAACCAGAAAACCAAAAGAACCTAAACTACACTACACAATTACAAAACCACCGAGAAAGAAAAGAAAACTGGGCTTATGTCCTTACAGACCATTTTACATGAATTTAAATAAGAAAAAGACAAATGTTAGTCTCTAAAAATCCTACAATTTAATAAATAAAACTTAAAAATAAATTAATTAATGAGTCTCAGATTTTTGGTCCAATCATCATATAGGCTAATGCCTCAAGGTCCGGACGAAACCGGTTTCGTTTGCACTTAGCCAGGGCCCATTGACCAATACGGTCGTCGCCCAAAATCCAAAATATTAATATTTTCCGAAAAACCATTTTAAATTATTTTAAAATATAACTAAATTTTTATGGAAAATTCGGCAGCATTTTCTCTATTTTTGGTTAACCCAAAAACTGGAAAAGTGCGCCATGATTTCCTGCAAATAGTCCCAAACCAGGGAAACCCAAATTTATATATAAACACATCCATAAATCATATCCGATATTTATTCGGAGAACCCGAACCAATTCAGAACTCCCGAAAACCACTCCAAAACATTTCCGAAAATTTTAGAATAATTCCAACCGTTGGAAACTTTTCCGAAAGTTTCCAAAACAAACAAAACTGTGCAAAATCCACAAAATAAAATCCAACAATGGTTCCGAAAATTCCCGGAACCAAACGCGTAATCGAAAACCGAATTTTTGAAGAAATTTGCGGACCAAATTATCATCATAGACTATGACAGGAGACGAACTACTGTGATTACCAGAGATTACCCAAGTTGACGGAATCCGAAGGGTTGCCTCGGACTCGGAACACGCCTCGCCGAAGTTCGGCTGCGTGTACAGCACCCGAGTTTGGAAAAAGACAACAGCGGGGTTCCGCGGAACAGCACCAGAGAACAGGAAAGATTCCAGAAGAGGGGTCAGAAACTCGGAGAAGCGTCGTGGAGCTCGGGAAGCTCTGGTCCGGAGGGACAGCGCCGGAAAAACCACGCAGAGGGTGGCCCTGGTCGGAATCGGCATGGAGACTCGCGGGCGGAGCCGAACAGGGGCGCGGGAGGCCGGACAGGGCGCGGCCTGGGGCAGCGCCTAGGCTCGCGGGGACCGACGGCGAGGGGTGCGCCGGACTCGGGGTTGGCCGGGAGGAGGGCCGCGCAGGGGAGCCACGCGGGTCGGGGATCTCGCCGAAGTACGTCGGCTCGGCTAGGGTTTGAGTGGGAGAGGGGTTATGGTGGTGGTGGTGGTGCTCTTCCTCTGGTGTAGTGAGAGTTGGGTGAAAAGGGGGATTTATAGGAGAGATGAGCTGGGGTTAGGGGAGAGGAAAGGATAGGGCGCCCGATGGTTTCGGGAGGGCAAGGGTCGGCGGCGGTGGCCGTCCAAACAGGGAGAGGAAGGGCTGCTCGGCCATCGGTTAGAAAAGGAAAATTTTTCTTTTTCTTAAATAACAGAGAAAGGGAAGGATGAGTAAATGTGTGCTGTGAATAATGAAGTGAAAAAAATATAGTGAATGGAAATAGTCCATTCCTATGAGTGAGTGTACAAAATAAATGAATGGAAGGAAAAAGGATCCCAATGAATTATAAGAAACCGAGTTTGGTTTTCGGAAATGGAAACAGGTTTGAGTCTGGATCTCGGGTCTGGCCAGACAAACAAAAATCCAAAAATTTATATTCTTGAATAATAATAATAATAATAATAATAATAATAACTACTATAATAATACAGGCAATAATAATAATAATAAGCTAAATAAGAAAACTAAATAATAATATTAACAATAATGTTAATAACCTAGTTTAACTAATTATCATCTAATAAATCCACCGAAAAATTCTATAATAATAATAAAAATAATTAAACCAGATTTTATGGGTTTCACAGAATTTCTCCCAACTCCCAACATGAAAGTTTTAGATCTTTTCCTTGGTTTCAAGAATATGTTACCAACTATTTTATGCAAGTTTCTTTCATTCTTGATATGGAGCTTATGATTGCATCGCATGTTTTTTATCTTGGCCTAAATTGCGACGATCCTATTTAATTGCTTGATATTTCTTTAATAAATGAATTTTTTAACATGATTTGGTAATATTATACTGTTAGAAAATGATTGTACCCTTCGCATACCCTTAACACTAGCACAGGTTCAATTGGTGTTTTAGGCCAAGTAGTTACCTCATTTATTCCTTCTCATATGTTATGATGCACCTTTTGTCAAGATCTATCTACAAGATTTCTTACGTCTTTGATTGCTTAACATGATAGTGACCCGTGGTGGGGCACTCATGATATATGTCTTTCTTTTTTGTTTAACATGATAGTGATCCGTTGCGGTGTACTCAAGTTACATGTCACTTCTTTGCTTAACATGATAGTGATCCATTGCGGTATACTCAAGTTACATGTCACTTCTTTGCTTAACATGATTGTGGCCCGTCGTGGTGCACCATAACAAGTACTCTTAATATGATAGTGACCCATCGTGGTGCACTCCAGACAAGTAACATGATATGACATGACATGAACTATGAATGCTTGCGACGGCTTTATTGGCTTACAAGTAATGAATGATTTGGACACCGTGGGTGTTTCTCTTAAATATGTTTGTACAAGCTACATGTTCTGTATTGCATAATGTCTAGGACATAAATTCTTGATTTCCTACGGTCAGGGATTCATACTGAATCTGACTAGGTTAATGATTAGATTGATCAAGTAGTTCATAAAGAGATTTTCTAGTCACAGGTAATCCCGTTATCTGGACGCTTTAATTGGACTTGTAGCCTGCCGTCGAGTAGGGCGCATTTCCAGCACACTGTTATGTGTTGTACCTCCAAGTCACCATGGGATACATTTGTCTCCTGGAAGATGTATCCACCTAATACAACTCTCAACCTGCGGAAGGATAACTGGATAGCTGCAGGGCTTGTGACTGTCGGAACATCTCATTGCATCTTGTTAGTAACTAGGCTTGTGCTAACCCTAGTTAGTTAAAGTATCAAGCCGTACTCATTGCTTTGCCGTGATTGATGGATGGAGTCAGTCCAGTCCAGTCTAGTTTTGTCTAGGCAGTATCCGTATGTTTATTTCCGTACACTATGGTTTATGATTTACTTTTATCAATGAATGATCGGAGGCTAAGTTCTGTTCTGGAGAAGGGTTACAACCCCGGTCCTTGTTTGGTTTAAGGGTTGTAACTTGACTTCCGGAATAGTTTCCAAGTCATCCTATCATTGTCATTATATTTTGTTCTAACATGCTCACATGTTCAGTTCTCTCACATGCTATACATGACTCCCTATGTCGGGTCACCATGCTCTTATGACCCGGCTATCTTACAAGTTCACATGTTCAATTGCTTTTACATATTCTCAAGCTTCAGTTTACTTAACATGTCCACAGCTTACATTATGTCATATGATAATTATTTTATGCTCCAAGATGCTTACTTATTGTCTTCCTATGTTCGGGATAAGTGCATGGGTAGTGCACGAGTCTCGATCTGTTCTTACTCATTTGTATCTCTAATTGTTGATGTTAGTGATTGCTGGTTTTAGTTCATAGTTTGGCCTCCTTTGTGGTACTTGCTATTGGGGGTCTAACCACACTGGTTTTGTTTGGCCAGATCTGATAGAGGAGCCTAGAGGATCTTCCGTACCATCTACTCGACAGTGACCATCCGGAGCACCAGAGTACCTGAGTGGGTTTCTTGTTTCATGCACCCACTTGATATGTACATTATTCTTTTGTGGCGTTTAGCCTCCGAGCAGTGTTTAGCTCGTATTTTGGTCCTTGATATTTAGCCTACGGTACCAGACATGATGTGCGTATTCTAGACTATAGCTAGAGCTTATCATGTATGACTATCACTCTTGCTAGTTCTCTATTTTGGTATGACTAGCTTCATGATCATCCATGTATAAATGGTTTGGGATGCTTTACTATTGTATGTCTGATGATCATACTTCTTGTACTTTGTATAATTGCCTGTGATTGAGATACCTAGGATTGTTTAACCTAGGATCGACTGTTGGCTTGTAGAAGTGACCCCCATGTCTTAATAGCTTATACGAAATTTCAGAGTACTGGTGTACTTTGGGATTCCGTAGCTGGCCTTGTCCGTCCCCACTTGCTAGTATTCTGGTTCTGGAGCGTGACATAGGTTTTAGTGGTGGCCCATGCAGGTCTGATTTATCAGATATGTGGGGGTTACTAATGTTTAGTTATCTCAATCATAATTATCCTTTATTGATATTCTTCGTGTTATTCTCTATCTCTGATTATTTGACCTATCTGCCTTGATCGTTGATCTCTCATGTTCCCTCGATTTGATCCTTGTGTCCTTTAACTTTCAGGGACACTGCCCTCATAGGGATTATCAAGGAAACGATGGAGTCACAACAACGATGAGATCTCGCTCTCCAGCAGAGTATCCAGATGTTGATAGACTGTAGTGTGCAAGGAATACCCGAGGAACTTTAAGCCTGGGACTTGCAGTCAGAGGAAGTGCAGGTTAGAGGCAGACAGTACCAGTCATCTAGCCCGTCAGCATATCGAGCCCGACCTACTGTAGAGGCAGTACGAGAGGAAGGGCATGGAGCTAGAAGGACCGCATCCAGAACTGAGGGTTGTAAGAGGAACCATCCGTATGTACCAGGCTTTTTACCCCGACGTCCATCACCAGTACTAGCAGACCAACATCCATATCAGAGCCAGGAGTTACCAGTCGTATGTTCCTTCTGTGGAAGGGAAGGGCACACTCATCTTACCTGTCGGAGGGCTAACTATCTATGTTTAGCGTGCGGATCACCAGACCACATAATAGGGGTTTGTCCCTGGTAGAATCCAGATGGATCATCATCCTTCCGGCCTTCCAACCAGCAGGCACCAGCATCGGTTTAGCAGCAGCAAGCTCCAAGGCAGAGAGACCAGCAGCAGTATCGGGTAGAACAAGTCTGTACCTATTATAGAAAGTTAGGGCATTCTAGGTCAGTTTGTGGAAAGGCCAATGGACGATGCTTCCGTTGTGGAGTAGAGGACCATTCTATTAGCACTTGCCCATATATGACATCACGAAGAAGACCATCTACACCAGATATACCCCTGCCATCCTTTCAGTCACCCCCGTCATCGCCTCTAGTAGTGGATGAGCAGCTAGGACCAATACTGGATGTTCAACCATTGGCACAATACCCACCACCATCGCGAGCTCAGAGCACAGTTGCATGCACAGTACCAAGAGCAGCTCAAGTATCAGTACGAGGGTAATACCTTGGAAGTCTCTGTAATGACCCACTCTGCCCTAGCGGAACGTCGATTCAAATGGCAAGTGCAACGACTCAAACGAGCCGTCGACCCGAAGAGTTGGTATCGACCTGATGAAGAATCGATGCAAGGCTTACATTGGCCCGACAAGATGAATCTAGACTTAGACTTTCAAAAGGCGCACTCGGAGTATCGCTCGGCCGATGCGAACATCGCTAAGGTGGGTGGCTCCGATGAACCCGTCTTTGCTTAGCCTAGACACATAACAATACGGACACTATCACGAGAATCGCTAGGCGATAACCCCGCGCATGCTAATAAATGACTCAACGCACCTAGCTAAGGGAATAATCCCATCTTGCATGCTTGTATAGAATATGGAAAGAAACATGGAAAATATAAGAACTCTCGCACCGTGCTCCACGCTCGTGCTACGGCACAAGCTTACGTTCAAGTCCCTTACGCGTTCAACAATGAAACAATGAATGGGTTACAATAATAAAACGGAAGAACTATCGACATAGTCGTTCCGAGTAGAGTATAGCAACATTGAAAGACTTCGGGACCGATGGGTCGCCAAGGCGACTCCCGTACGGGTAGTTGCATAATGTATGAATGAATAAATGAATGAATCAATGAATGAATACGTGAAACATGAATGAATGAACGAACAAGTGAAAGAAAGAAATGAAAGAGTGAATACAAGATAAGACATGAAAGACGTTAGCGACAGGTATGATGGGCACGTGCAACGGGGCTCGCTACCCGCGCTGTACGGACGCTAACCTGGTCGATAACGCATTATGGCTCAAGATAGCCGCTATGTTAAATGATAAGTAAAATACGAAATGGTCGTGGACAAATGGCACGGACGATGGGGAGGAATACCGTGGCCGTCATGAGGAAGGATTTTGCGGCACGGGCGATGGGGGGAATACCGTGGCCGGCCTAGGCGGAATCAGACATGGGGCTTACGGGCTGCTTTGAGTGGGGGCTCGGCCGCTCAAAGAGACGTAAAGCCAGGCATTTCAAGAGACTATCAAGGTGTACCAGCCATCACGCTTCGATAGGTGAGAATGCCCACGTGATATGTCCAAAATAGCTTGTAAAGCCAGCGACCCATACATGTAGATTAAGTGGACTATGCTGGTGGCAATCCACGTGCAAGTTCTTGCATTGAAACAAGTAGTCTAAGTAAACTAAATGAAGTGTCTCCTGATCATGCTCGAAATGTAACACTCCTGAACATGCTCGAAATGTAACACTCTGAACATGCTCGAAATATAACACTCCTGAACATGCTTAAAATGTAACACTCTGAACATGCCCGAAATGTACCACTCTGAACATGTCTACGATGCGCTAGAACATGCCTACGACGTGTTAGAAAACGTGTCCACGACGTGCTAGAACCTGAGGCAGGGACACGCCCTTAACATTGAATGTTTACATGAATCACGTTAACTTACTCCATGTGAATTGTTGACTAACTTGGTTTACTTTGGACAGGGAAGGCCGGACGGTAACTATGGGTAAGTCGTGCATGCATTTTCCATGCGACACTTGAAATCAGTAACACGAGATAGGTCATGATATGTGCCATGAAATTGACCCTAAAGCAAGATTAGAAAGACAATAAATGATAGTCGGTGCACGAAAGTAAATGGAACGTATTTGGTAATGATAGCATTTTGGGTGAGCTAGCCTCCCCACCAGTGCATAGCAATGTACTGATAACCCCACAGTCTACTTGCAGGAAGTAGGAAACGTCGGCGGGTGCGGAGCTTCCCTCGAACGTGCTAAGGCGCGGAGCTATCTCTCGAGACTTGGAGCGTTGCAAGGAGCTGGAGCACCATATACAGGACATAATGTATTGGAACATCGCTATGAATCATTCCATCTTGTAAGCCACTTGGCACGCCTTTTATGTTTCAGAGAGAGAGAGCTTGAGCGACTTGTAAACTCGGCCTAGCGCCGCTTGTAAACTTCTTGAATATCAATAAAGAGTTTGAATTCACTTCAATTTGTGTTCATTTACTTTCCGCTGTAAATGGGGACACTCTGTGTGACTCTGTGGCCTAGCTCAAATCGGCCATTTCTGGACTTGGCCTTGCACGGGCGCAACCTAGGCCCGTGCGGTATCACGCCTTAGCGAGGACGATCGCTCCTACGGAAGCGGGGCGTGACAGATTGGTATCAGAGCACGGCTTTACGTCCTTGGACTTTACGTTGATTTTTTAGTTTTGAAAGCTCATTGGAAATAAAGAAGTATACGCTCTATCTCGTTGTGCCTTGGGATGTTCCATACAATAAGTCTAATATTTTCAAAAGCTCGTACAAGTACTCGGTTGAACGGGATCGATAGGCGAAGGCTTTTGTGCCAAACCACGACAGACTTGAGTCGAAGAAAAACTAAAATGCTAGAAGTTAGCAAACGCAAGGCGTGCTTGAATAACCTTACGCTAACAATGTCGAACGATGTTAAACTTGACTCGATAGAGAACACATGCTAAGTTAACATGTCGCATGCGTGCCTGACTAGTCTTGTGTCGACCTAGCAAGTGAGCGTACAAATTCGGAATATAGTCCGCACGGGATGGTTATGCGGTACAACTTAGTCCGCATGTCGCGCACCTCGACTTCTAGTACAATCGAGTTGCAAGCGATATCAAGTACCACTCAATCGAGGACGGAGATACACTTTGAGTGTCTATCGATAGAAACGCTATCGAGTTAACGCTTAGGCGTACCCGAAAAGATTGGCTTGGATTTTGAGGATTAGTGCGAACGACTTAGTACGTCGAGGCGACGTGAGTGATTACGCTAGAGATTCGTCGAACGAATCTGGAGGATGTCTTAGCGCATGACGCGAACGTGATTGAGGACTAGATCGTATGGCTTGAATCCGAGTGGTGTATGTGATAGGTTTGGAGAAGAATAAGAATGAGTGTCGACGACTAGTCGAGTGGCTCGAACCCTGAGTGGTGTATGGTCGTCATAGAAATCGTTCGAGCGAAACTAAAAGATTTACGGATCGTACGAGTATGTCGACAAGCGATGCAATCGCGCAAAACCTTAGAACGTGTCACGCTTAGTTGGTCGTGACTCTAAAAGTCTCGAACGAGATGTCGCTGGACAACTTGTCATTGGGCAACGCGAGTTAGAAAATGGTTCGGAACGATGAATGAAAATGAATGGTCTTGATCGAGGAAACTTAGAGGATCGCGCGTATGATTTCGGATTGATTCAAATGAATTATGACTTTAGTTTGAACAACGATCTTGAAACTAGCTTGAGGAATAGCAGTTGAACTTGATCTTGAATATTAAATGAAATTGTGGAATATCCAACTCGGACAACAGCATCAACGTATGACTCGAAATTGGTTGCAAAGGAAGATCGTCAGGTTACGCATATCGTCAATGGTATTGAGGCATATCAAAGATCGATATGCGATAACTCGGGGGTACTCTGACTCGGCGAATGACGATCGTACAAATGTTATTGTTCCGGTAGATGCTATACTCGGGATATTGAAATGTGTCGAAGAAAAGATAAACTTGGCTCGAGGATTTTCTAGTTGGACGAATGATAAAACGGACTATCGAAGTAGATCTTGACATGGATGGAAATGAAATGTTGGACTTGCTTCGTTGACAACCACAACGTTGGCGTTCTTGTCTTATACGAACGCAACTCCAGCCTCGCATATGTATCGTGCCGGATTAGGAAGATCACTCCGCGTGAGCGCTGATATGGTGATTCATACAGCGAGAGTGATTGAACTTTGATGGCGTGGCAATTTCATTGCTTCGACTTGTGGTTTGACGTGAAGGTAAACTTGAGAATGAATTAGTGTTTGATGATTGAACTTAAGGATTGAGTAGGTCCAATCCGCGTATCGAGAATGAGTTAGTCTAAACTCAAACAAGAGTTACGCCCCGATGAGAATGATTATTCCGCGAGAGCGTTGCATGGTGATTCATGAACCACCATGGATGATCGGACTCGCGTGAGATTGGGACGTAATATATTATTGAGCTGGATGACCTCGTGATCGAATACATAAATTGGTTAGAATGGATATGTGAAGTATGTCGATTGGGTGATTTGAATGGATTCGAATATGCGCAACGAATACATTGATGCGAATAAGTTATCGTGCTCGATGTTTAGAAATCTGAGTGACGTGAGCTTGGGTAGAAAACCCCCCATACTACCGACTTTGGTTTGACCCTAGGATTGGGGTCAGTATTGGCATTATTGTTGGGGAACTATGATTCCAATCCTGACATTGACTTAGCCTCGAAAAGAAATAGCCTAGCGGTTAGGCGAGACACCCTGTTTCAATTGTTAGCAATCGAAAGATTGATCTTGAGGATTGACATGGATGGATAGCATGAATCACGAATATAGGAAACCCTGCTCACGAGACTCGGCTGACATGCATATATTTCAGGGACGTCGGAGTATGTGCACGATGCGACTCGAGTGAGAATGATGAATTCTCTATCACGCGGTTCAGTGAATGTATGTATTTTGGGGACGCCCGGAATGCGTGTACGATCTAACCAAGTGACACATTGAATTTCAAACGAGACTTGAGGAATGGAAGAGTGTCGAAAACTTAGAATCGTGTTAAAAGAAAGGAATGATACTAGTACGAGCGTGGCTTGGAATCGAAGAAACGTGTGAGCGGAGTGTGCGTGAATGACACCAAGATTGGCCCTAAACAAGCGAATGATATGGAATCGATATTGTGAAAGTAAAAGTTGGTATAACTAATTGAACCATTGATAGGAAGATATACTCGACGATAGTGCAATACTTAGTCTTGAATTGGACGGAAATTAATTAGACTTGGTCGACCCCGTTAAGAAGAAATCATACTGATTTCGTGGACAAGAACGCTTGAGAAGCGAATCGGGTCATCTCAATGACCGAGATAAATGAAAGTGAGTTTGCCTCAGCCTACGACCCTCGCATTTAACGAATTATAACGTGCCTCGTGCGACCATTTCTGTCCCATGACACGTCGAAATAGCAACCAAGTTGAAGAAACATCAACTCTAAAATGAATGAAAAGTTATTCAATAAAAATCGACCAAAACGTATACAAACACGGGACTTGGAAAGGTATCGAGTATAGTTCGGTGCCATCGAGCGGTAAAGCCATTCGATAGGGATTGTCTAAGAAACACGACGACCCGAGTTAAAGAATGGTAGGATGACCTGCACTCAGGAAGTCTCGAAGATGAGACTTATTTTGAGTGGTGTATTATGTAATGACCCGCTCCGCCCTAGCGGAACACCGATTCAAATGGCAAGTGCAACGACTCAAACGAGCCGTCGACCCGAAGAGTTGGTATCGACCTGATGAAGAATCGATGCAAGGCTTACATTGGCCCGACAAGATGAATCCAGACTTAGACTTTCAAAAGGCGCACTCGGAGTATCGCTCGACCGATGCGAACATCGCTAAGGTGGGTAGCTCCGATGAACCCGTCTTTGCTTAGCCTAGACACATAACAATGCGGACACTATCACGAGAATCGCTAGACAATAACCCCGTGTATGCTAATAAATGACTCAACGTACCTAGCTAAGAGAATAATCCCATCTTGCATGCTTGTATAGAATATGGAAAGAAATATGGAAAATATGAGAACTCTCGCACCGCGCTCCACGCTCGTGCTACGGCACAAGCTTACGTTCAAGTCCCTTACGCGTTCAACAATGAAACAATGAATGGGTTACAACAATGAAACGGAAGACTATCGACATAGTCGTTCCGAGTAGAGTATAGCAACATTGAAAGACTTCGGGACCGATGGGTCGCCAAAGCGACTCCCGCACAGGGAGTTGCATAATGTATGAATGAATAAATAAATGAATCAATGAATGAATGAATGAATACGTGAAACATGAATGAATGAACGAACAAGTAAAGAAAGAAATGAAAGAGTGAATACAAGATAAGACATGAAAGACGTTAGCGACAGGTATGATGGGCACGTGCAACGGGGTTCGCTACCCGCGCTGTACGGACGCCAACCTGGTCGATAACGCATTATGGCTCAAGATAGCCGCTATGTTAAATGACAAGTAAAATACGAAATGGTCGTGGACAAATGGCACGGGCGATGGGGGGGAATACCGTGGCCGTCATGAGGAAGGATTCTGCGGCACGGGCGATGGGAGAGAATACCGTGGCCGGCCTAGGCGGAATCAGACATGGGACTTACGGGCTGCTTTGAGTGGGGGCTCGGCCGCTCAAAGAGACGTAAGGCCAGGCATTTCAAGAGACTATTAAGGTGTACCAGCCATCACGCTTCGATAGGTGAGAATGCCCACGTGATATGTCCAAAATGGCTTGTAAAGCCAGCGACCCATGCATGTAGATTAAGTGGACTATGCTGGTGGCAATCCACGTGCAAGTTCTTGCTTTGAAACAAGTAGTCTAAGTAAACTAAATGAAGTATCTTCTGATCATGCTCGAAATGTAACACTCCTGAACATGCTTGAAATATAACACTCTGAACATGCTCGAAATGTAACACTCCTGAACATGCTTGAAATGTAACACTCTGAACATGCCCGAAATGTAACACTCTGAACATGCCTACGATGCACTAGAACATGCCTATGACGTGTTAGAAAACGTGCCCACGACGTGCTAGAACCTGAGGCAGGGACACGTCCTTAACATTGAATGTTTACATGAATCACGTTAACTTACTCCATGTGAATTGTTGACTAACTTGGTTTACTTTGGACAGGGAAGGTCGGACGGTAAGTATGGGTAAGTCGTGCATGCATTTTCCATGCGACACTTGAAATCAGCAACACGAGATAGGTCATGATATGTGCCATAAAATTGACCCTAAGGCAAGATTAGAAAGACAATGAATGATAGTCGGTGCACGAAAGTAAATGGAACGTGTTTGGTAATGATAGCATTGTGGGTGAGCTAGCCTCCCCACCAGTGCATAACAATGTACTGATAACCCCACAGTCTGCTTGCAGGAAGCAGGAAACGTCGGCGGGTGCGGAGCTTCCCTCGAACGTGCTAAGGCGCGGAGCTATCTCTCGAGCCTTGGAGCGTTGCAAGGAGCTGGAGCACCATATACAGGACATAATATATTGGAACATCGCCATGAATCATTCCATCTTGTAAGCCACTTGGCACGCCTTTTATATTTCAGAGAGAGAGAGCTTGAGCGACTTGTAAACTCGGCCTAACGCCGCTTGTAAACTTCTTGAATATCAATAAAGAGTTTGAATTTGCTTCAATTTGTGTTCATTTACTTTCCGCTGCAAATGGGGACACTCTGTGCGACTCTGTGGCCTAGCTCAAATCGACCGTTTCTGGACTTGGCCTTGTACGGGCGCAACCTAGGCCCGTGCAGCATTACGCCTTAGCGGGGACGATCGCTCCTACGGGAGCGGGGCGTGACAGTCTCAGGTACCATCTTTATAGTCTTCCATCAGTTCTTCTCTTGGGATTTGTGTTTCAGTGGCAGGCCAGGTAGTTGCGATATATCTTGGGTTCTTGCAGGCGACCTTGTATTCTATCCACATATGGAGTACAATGGTCGGCTTAATTTATTCGGTGAGTGAAGGCAAGATTCTTGTCCCCAACTCTTCTGTCTTCGTAGTCGAGGCATGTGATAACTTCATTGGTATCGACTACGACGATACGTCTTGGGTAGAGTCCTGTCTTAGACTAAGTCATTGGTACTGACTTACTTTGAGACTTGACCTTATCCATTTTGGAGTCAGCGTAGGCCAGCGAGGACGTTGGTCCCTACTCAACTGTCTCCGGAGACATATTTATTCATATGCCTCCAGTCCTTCTTGATTATGGTTGTGTTATTGCTTACGCATTTATTTATATTACAGTTTTCTCTATTTACTTATATGCCATGCTACATTTTATAGAGATGATTGTGTTTTCTTGAGCTTTTGTTTTAGTTATCTTACTCGACTGGCTTTAGGAAATTTCCAGGACGGAATTTTTCTAAGGATGGGAGAGTTGTGAGACTCGTCTCACTGTATCAGTATTTATGTACAGGTACGTATTTTGATCCGTATTTCATATTTCTTGGTTTTCGAATATTTTAAATTTTCCAAAGTGTAGATTAAACTTGACTTGGTTTAATTTGGTTCGGTTCAACTTGGTGTAGGGCTTGGTTTGGTTTAGGTGGGTTTGAGATGAGAAGGTTTGTATAAATCCTCTCTCTCTCCTTTATTATTTTTATTCTCTTCATCTTCTTCCTTTTCATCTTCTTCCTCCAACCTAAGGCAAGTACATCTTGCCAAATATTGGACAAATGTTATTTTATTTGTTCTAAACTCTTCCTTACATGATTCTAAGCATCTTTAGAACTTGACATTTTTCATTTTGGTGGATAATTATTTATAGATCTAAGTTTATAGCCTTTTCGATTTTCTTGGGTTTTGATCTACTAAACTTCATTATTTTTAAGTTTTGATTGTTCTATGTTGTAGAGAATTCAATTTTACCCAAAATGGACCTTTGAAAAGTTAGATTTCGACTTGTTTTGAGGAAGTTATGGCCAAAACAAGATTTGAACATTTTTCAGTTCATCTGTGCTGAATTTGGCAGTGACGATAAATAGTGCCGCAGCCGCATGGATAAATAGTGCCGCATGAATAGTTCCGCAGCCGCAGGAATGAATAGTGCCACATAAATAGTGCCGCAGTCGCATGGATGAATAGTGCCACAGCCGCAAGGATAAATAGTACCGCATGAATAGTGCCGCAGCCGCAGGAATAAATAGTGCCGCATGAATAGTACCGCATGAATAGTGTCGCAGCCGCAGGAATGAATAGTACCGCATGAATAGTGCCGCAGTCGCATAGATGAATAGTATCACAGCCGCATAGATGAATAGTGCCGCATGAATAGTACCGCAACCGCATAGATGAATAGTGCCACATGAATAGTGCCACAGCCGCATGGATAAATAGTGCCGCAGCCGCATAGATGAATAGTGCCGTAGTCGCAGGAATGAATAGTGCCGCATGAATAGTACCACAGCCGCATAGATGAATAGTGTCGCATGAATAGTACTGCAGCCGCAGGAATGAATAGTGCCACATAAATAGTACCACAGCCGCATGGATGAATAGTGTCACAGCCGCATAGATGAATAGTGCCACAGCCGCAGAAATGAATAGTATCGCATAAATAGTACCACAGTCGCATAGATGAATAGTGCCGCATGAATAGTGCCGCAGCCGTAGGAATGAATAGTGCCGCAGCCGCATGAATGAATAGTACCGCATGGCTTGCATAGTGCCACAGAAGGCTGCATAGTGCCGCAGAATGCCGCATAGTGCCTGTTTTGGCTGTTTTTGGCTGTTTTATGTCCTATTTGGCTGATTTGTGGACAAAATTTCTCTCAACTCCCAACATGAAAGTTGTAGATCTTTTTTTTGGTTTCAAGAATATGTTACCAACTATTTTATTCAAGTTTCTTTCATTCTTGATATGGAGCTTATGATTGCATCGCATGTTTTCTATCTTGGCCTAAATTGCGACGATCCTATTTAATAGCTTGATATTTCTTTAATAAATGAATTTCTTAACATGATTTGGTAATATTGTACTGTTAGAAAATGATTGTACCCCTCTCATACCCTTAACACTAGCACAGGTTCAATTGGTGTTTTAGGCCAAGTAGTTACCTCATTTATTCCTTCTCATATGTTATGATGCACCTTTTTTCAAGATCTATCTACAAGATTTCTTACGTCTATGATTGCTTAACATGATAGTGACCCATGGTGGGGCACTCATGATATATGTCTTTTTTTTGCTTAACATGATAGTGACCCGTTGCGGTGTACTCAAGTTACATGTCACTTCTTTGCTTAACATGATAGTGACCCGTTGCGGTGTACTCAAGTTACATGTCACTTTTTTGCTTAACATGATTATGGTCCGTCGTGGTGCACCCTAACAAGTACTCTTAACATGATAGTGACCCGTCATGGTGCACTCCAGACAAGTAACATGATATGACATGACATGAACCATGAATGCTGTAGCGACGGCTTTATTGGCTTACATGTAATGAATGATTTGGACACCGTGGGTGTTTCTCTTAAATGTGTTTGTACAAGCTACATGTTCTGTATTGCATAATGTCTAGGACATGAATTCCTGATTTCCCACGGTCAGGGATTCATACTGAATCTGACTAGGTTAATGACTAGATTGATCAAGTAGTTCATAAAGAGATTTTCTAGTCACAGGCAATCTCGTTATTTGGGCACTTTAATTGGACTTGTAGCCTGCCGTCGAGTAGGGCACATTTCCAGTACACTGTCATGTGTTGCACCCCCAAGTCACCATGGAATACATTTGTCTCCTGGGTGATGTATCTACCTAATACAACTCTCAACCTACGGAAGGATAACTGGATAGCTGCAGGGCTTGTGACTGTCGGAACATCTCATTGCATCTTGTTAGTAACTAGGCTTGTGGTAACCCTAGTTAGTTAAAGTATCAAGCCGTACTCATTGCTTTGCCGTGATTGATGGATGGAGTCAATCCAGTCCAATCTAGTTTTGTCTAGGCAGTGTCCGTATGTTTATTTCCATACACTATGGTTTATGCTTTACTTTTATCAATGAATGATTGGAGGCTAAGTTCTGTTCTGGAGAAGGGTTACAACCCCGGTCCTTGTTTGGTTTAAGGGTTGTAACTTGGCTTCCGGAATAGTTCCCAAGTCATCCTATCATTGTCATTCTATTTTGTTCTAACATGCTCACATGTTCAGTTCTCTCACATGCTATACATGACTCCCTATGTCGGGTCACCATGCTCTTATGACCCGGCTATCTTACAAGTTCACATGTTCAATTGCTTTTACATGTTCTCAAGCTTCTGTTTACTTAACATGTCCACAGCTTATATTATGTCACATGATAATTACTTTATGCTCCAAGATGCTTACTTATTGTCTTCCTATGTTCGGGATAAGTGCATTGGTAGTGCACGAGTTTCGATCTGTTCTTACTCATTTATATCTCTAATTGTTGATGTTAGTGATTGCTGGTTTTAGTTCATAGTTTGGCCTCCTTTGTGGTACTTGCTATTGGGGGTCTGACCCCACTGGTTTTGTTTGGCCAGATCTGATAGAGGAGCCCAGAGGATCTTCCGTACCATCTACTCGACGGTGACCATCCGAAGCACCAGAGTACCTGAGTGGGTTTCTTGTTTCATTCTCCCACTTGATATGTACATTATTCTTTTGTGGCATTTAGCCTTCGAGCACGTGTTTAGCTCGTATTTTGGTCCTTGATATTTAGCCTACGGCACCAGACATGATGTGCGTATTCTAGACTATAGCTAGAGCTTATCATGTATGACTATCACTCTTGCTAGTTCTCTATTTTGGTATGACTAGCTTCATGATCATCCATGTATAAATGGTTTGGGATGCTTTACTATTGTATGTCTGATGATCATACTTCTTGTACTTTGTATAATTGCCTGTGATTGAGATACCTAGGATTGTTTAACCTAGGTTCGACTGTTGGCTTGTAGAAGTGACCCCCATGTCTTGACAGCTTATATGAAATTTCAGAGGACTGGTGTACTTTGGGATTGCGTAGCTGGCCTTGTCCGTCCCCACTTGCCAGTATTCTGGTTCTGGGACGTGACAGGATGTGCACAATACTTTTCTTCATGGAGATCTGACAGAAGAAGTATATATGAAGTTGCCGCCAGATTTTTTGTATAGTGAACCCGACAAAGTGTGTCGCCTGCGTAAGTCTCTATATGGATTGAAACAGGCACCACGTTGTTGGTTTGCTAAGCTTACTGCTTCTCTGATATCCTATGGATTTATTCAATCACATTCCGATTATTCCCTTTTCTTTTTTTTAAGGGAAAGGTCGAGTTGCATGTTTTGATCTATGTGGATGATATGATTGTGTCTGGTAATGACACAGGTGCTTTAGATACTTTCAAAAAGTACATTAGTTTTTGCTTTCACATGAAGGACCTTGGTGTGTAGAAGCACTTTCTTGGCATAGAGGTGGCTCGGAGTGCGGAAGGAATTTTCTTGTGTCAAAGGAAGTATGCTTTGGACATCATTTCAGAATACGATTTGATGGGGTCTCGCCCTGCTGGTTTTCCCATAGAGCCGAATCACAAACTGGCAGAATCGACTAGTCCAAAGATGGCGGATGCAGAGACTTATCGGAGGCTGGTTGGGAGGTTAATTTATCTATCATTTACTCGCTGTAACACCCAGTTTTCCAAATGAGGATAATTTTGAAATTTTGTATTTTAATTTATTTAATTATGATATTTAAATAATAATATGATTTTTGGTGATTTTTAATCATTCAAAACTATTTTAAATCATGACTTATAATTTTGGTGGTTTGATAGTGTAACCTTTGAGACTGATTGACCTAGAGCCTAACCATGTTATTGGGATACTTATTTGTCATTTTAGCCTTGAGGGTATTTTTTTGTCTTTTTTGAATTATTTAAATTTAATATATTTTATTAGGAATTTTAAATGATTTAATTGAATGGGTTGATTTAAATACTCATTTATTTATTGCCATGTGATTTTGGTTAGCCTAACCTAGATTGGACCTAACCTAGATTGGTCATAACTAGTTTAGTTAGCCACTTTGAGAATTAGATGGTTTTGGTTAATGGTTTAAGTCAAGTTTAGTTAAGTTAAGTGATTTTGCAAAAGACTAGGAAAGAGCCCCAGTTTCTAGGCCACCCATTAGCCTTGATTCATTCTTAGCCCTAGGATGTAATCTAAAAATCCTAACCCTAACTAAAGTGGCCAGCCAAGACCCCCCCTTGCCTATATAATGTCTCCATAGGGATTTGTGGCTCTTTTTTATTAGTTCTTCATTTTCCTAAGGAATAGGTAAGCCTTTATTTATTTTCTTCATAGTTTAATCAATAGGACTCCATTTTTATTGGGATTTCTTCCATTGTGTTCTAATCAATGTTCTCTTGCTGATTGTGGAGTCAAATCTCAAATTTGCATCAATTTAGGGATTTTGAGTGGCTTTGAAGAACTCCTTGGAAGAGACTTGTTGTGTTGAAGAACACCATAGGTAAAATTCCTATCCACCCATTAAAACTAGGTTTTCTTTGCATAAATACCTAGCCCTAGGTGTCCTGATCTTGTAGGAATAGGGTTTTCATATATTAATCTACGTGGATGGAGACAGTTAAACTTGCCCTAGAATCTTGTCCGCAACAGCCTTGACAATTCTCCTTGGAATTATTTTTAATCGCCTATGAACCTCGTATTCGTATCCAGTTGAATTAAAATTTATCATGACCTGGATCTTCATCATTGGATGCTCGTGCTCATACTTAATTTCATTGATTTCCCATCTTGCCCAAATCTCGATTTATCCTGAAATTGATCAACTTAGATCGTGTCAAGACTAAAATCTATTTGTGATTGTTTGTGCCTAAATTTTTAATTTTCTTTTACCATTTTATGGAATAGTAACTTTTAATGATTTCTCACTTACTTGTTAATAACTAATTTTCATATAGGATGGTAGACGGTCCTATAGCCTTGATGATTGTCGTTCCCTTAACTTCCCAATTAGGACAACTTAGATTGCTTGTACGTTTTGATACCATATGACAGTATTGATCTAGAATGACTAGTGCACCTAGATGAGACCACAGACTATCCCATTTAACCTGTCCCTCTGGTACCACTATTTGCATCACAAATTTCTGGTTCAATTTAGGCCATAGACCTTTCCCACTCTAAATTATGATCACCGTAGACACGTTACCGTGACTTTTAAATTAAGAGCACGAGACTAGTTGTTTTCTCAAAACTAATTTCACATACGTAACCTAGACATGACATACTACACCCATGACCTTAGTGTCCCACTCAGGCATACCATCGTGTGCTTCATTTGCTTAGTACGATTTTTCTGACCC
>JANAVB010032970.1:95000-120364 GCA_029216955.1 Iris pallida
TGATATGAACTGCGTGAGATGTATTGTGCTCGTTCCTGTCCTGACTGGACCTGTTGAAAATATTACAGAGGCTGAGGATGAGGCCCTGGTGACTACCTATTATGGAGCAGGACTAGATGATACTTATGTTGTGGACCCTCAGCAGGATCCACCTGCAGCTGAGGATGTTGCCCCAGTAGTCTAGGCTAGTTTAGCTAGACAGTCTTTCGGTATTATCTTTTTGTCTCACATTCTGAGTTATATTTTGAGATGTTGAGATATATAGACTCTTAGGCTTATTGTATTATGAGTTGACATTCTGGATGTTATGTATCCTAGACACTTAGACTTATTTCATCTATTCTACTGTTCTCTTTGAGTTACTATCTATCTATCTATCTTTTATTCTTCTACCTAGATGTGATTGAGATTGTATATTGTTATGTCACCTCCATTCGAAGAGTATAAACTGTACAGGTGTTTTATATTGTTAGATGATTGACCTAGGACAGCGTTCTACCGCCGACACTGCGGCGTAGGCTGGACGTACCCACTTCTCGTTCCCCTATACAGGGTGCGGGTCGTGACACATTTTTAGTGGTGGCCCATGTAGGTCGAGTTTATGTAGTGATATTCGAACTAGAGTATCACTACAGCCTGCGATAGAATTTGAGGAATAGGCTTAGTGAGAGAGGATACTCAATCATTGTTAGGATACCTTGAGAGATTCCTGGGATGACCCTTGAGAATCTCATTTGAAATTACGATTTAAACTCCTTTTCCCTTGATTGAATTTGATTTTTGGAGGATTCACTGTAGAACTTTGAATCCTGGTGTTAGTTGATGATTTTGAAATTTTTGTAGTTGTTGATTTTAATTTCTTTGTGTTAGATTAATATCTTTTATTTTAGGGTACTCAATCACATTTATGAGAAAACTCTCTTCTGTTTCTTGCCATCTAATCCTCTTGCTAATTGCTTTCCATTGAAATGAACTGTCCCCTCTATTTTTGCATCTTGCTCAACCCTTTCTACCAAACTATGTGACTGTATCCCAAACCTGACTTACTTAACATTTCCTCAAATAAAGGCTTTATTGAGACCTTCTAACCTTGACCTTTGATTTGATCGAACCCTAACTATATTCATCTAGTAGCCTATCTATCCCTAGGGCTGTGTTCCTAAATTATTTACTGGATTCCTAATTAATTTTATTCCATGGGTTAATTTGATCTTCTTAATTTTTGCATCAATTTGTCACGTCTTGAACTCCTACTTTCTATTCTAGATCATTGGACGTCCTTTACCGTGACTTAGATATTCAGAGTATAAAACTAGCTGTTACCTCCCAACAAACTTCACATGTAAGACCTAGACTAGCCTACCTTCATGTAGGTATTCCATGTCCCACTAAAATCGTCTCCTTGTACTCTATTTTCTTGATATGATTTTCTGGTCAAATGGCTAAAATAAAACCTCTACCATGATACTAAATTAATTCTTATTTCAATTAGAGATCCACCTTGGCTCAATTCTTTCGACCTGGCATGTGATGGTGTTCTGCTTGAATCCTTAAATACTTAACCTTGTACCTTATCTTAAATGCTTGACCCGATTGGTTAAGGATCTTGGACTATGTATTTTCTTCATCATTTCCACCCTTACTTATATCTTATGCTATAAATTTATCCTTAAGTTTTACAAGCTTATCCTTTTCGAGCTTGATCATGATATATTTATTGGGTGTACACCCACTAACATATTATCTAATCAGAACCGGCACATGATGGTCTGATCAACCTATTGCGTTTTGGTTCACTTTTTCATATATTAATCTACGTGGATGGAGACAGTTAAACTTGCCCTAGAATCTTGTCTGCAACAGCCTTGACAATTCTCCTTGGAATTATTTTTAATCGCCTATGAACCTCGTATTCGTATCCAGTTGAATTAAAATTTATCATGACCTGGATCTTCATCATTGGATGCTCGTGCTCATACTTAATTTCATTGATTTTCCATCTTGCCCAAATCTCGATTTATCCTGAAATTGATCAACTTAGATCGTGTCAAGACTAAAATCTATTTGTGATTGTTTGTGCCTAAATTTTCAATTTTCCTTTACCATTTTATGGAATAGTAACTTTTAATGATTTCTCGCTTACTTGTTAATAACCAATTTTCATATAGGATGGTAGACGGTCCTATAGCCTTGATGATTGTCGTTCCCTACCTTCCCAATTAGGACAACTTAGATTGCTTGTACGTTTTGATACCATAGGACAGTATTGATCTAGAATGACTAGTGCACCTAGATGAGACCACAGACTGTCCCATTTAACCTGTCCCCCTGGTACCACTATTTGCATCACAAATTTCTGGTTCAATTTAGGCCATAGACCTTTCCCACTCTAAATTATGATCACCGTAGACACGTTACCGTGACTTTTAAATTAAGAGCACAAGACTAGTTGTTTTCTCAAAACTAATTTCACATACGTAACCTAGACATGACATACTACACCCATGACCTTAGTGTCCCACTCAGGCATACCATCGTGTGCTTCATTTGCTTAGTACGATTTTTCTGACCCGAGGCTCCATCTTGATTTACCCCATGGAGATACTTTTGATTTCGATTTGGATTAAGGATACCTTATGACCTAAAACTGCCAGCTAATTTTTGGACATGACCCAGTATAGGTCTACTACCCATATTTTGCTTGTTGACCTTGTATGTTGCTAGGTAGTAGCTTCGACCCTGATTGTTGGAGGTCTGACCTAGGAGGTGTACGACCATCTAAATTTCGAGGACGAAATTATTTTAAGGTGGGTAGACTTGTAACACCCAGTTTTCTGAAATTGGGGTATTTTTGAAAATTTATTATTTTATTATTTATTAGTGGTATTTTAGTCATAATATGATTTTTGGGTGATTTTAGTTAAGTTAAACCATTTTCTAAGTCATGACTTATGACTTTGTGATTTACTAGTATAACCCTAGTGTAAACCCTAGAGATTTCATAACCTAGAGACTAACCATGATCATGTGAGCCTAGCCATAGGCTTAGAACACCAAATTAGTGATTTTTAGCCTAAAGGGTATTTTGGTAATTTTCTAGGATTTATTTAGAATTATTTGTATTTATGTGTTTTTATTATTGTCTAATTATTGATTAGTGTCATGTTAGTCCCTAACCTAGTTTAGCACTAATCTAGAGGTTAGCCACTAACCTAGAAGACTAAGTAGAGGATGTTAGCTTTATGTATAAATATCTAGTTAGATAAATATCTAGATATTTCACTTTTTAGATATTTTAGAACCTAAATATCTAACCCCCTTAGTCAAAGACTTAGGGGCTAAGTTTGCAAGGTGGTAGGACACCCTCCCCTTGCCATGGCCGGCCAAGACACCCCCCCTAGCAGCCACCATCCTATATTAATCCATTGTATTCATTCATGACCATTTTTTACATGAAATTAAATCCTACAAAATTCCCTTTTCTTCAAACCTTGATAACTTGATCATTTTGATCCAAATCACCTATAGTTTCTTACATTGGACTCCCCTACACTAGAGGGTACTAGTTAGGGCCTGCTATTGAGGATTTGAGGGGCTTTGGGCATCACCAAGAGAAGAGGACACCCCCCTACTTGGTATTTTCTTGAGTTTTCACACAAATAGGTAAATACCCTCAAACCATATTAATATTGTGTTTTCTCTTCATATTTGCATGCATCTAGGTACCAGAGAACTGTAGGTCGAGTTTGGTGAAAAATAGGATTGGTTTGGTGTCCGTATCGGACACGTATCCTAAGCTAGAAACCCTTGTTTGGTGAAATGCCTCATAGGACTTTTGTTCTTGGTTTTCAAAACAAACTACATATTTGTGAAGCTTATTATATGTATATTGTATGTTGGTAGGACTGAGTTGATATTAGGGTCCTTTTCGTGTCCAAATTGGACACGAACACACGAGTTGGACACAGCACTGTGCACACTTTGTTCCCCTGCTACTCGACACTGTTTTCTCCACGAATTGGACACGTGGACACGTGCCACTTGGCACAGAGGAGGGGCATCCTCTGACAAGCCCCCTCTCGAATTTGAGACACTCTCGTGTCGTGTCGGACGAGAAATTCGACACGCACTGACCGTACACTACACTGCACACAGTGTTAAACACTCACTGACACGGCCTTCGTGACGCACGGACACGAGTCGTGGACACCTCGTGTTTGCACGAGTGTGTAGCCCAACATGTGGGCTACACGTGGACGTGACCACGAGGCCCCACGTGGCTCGTGTCGTGTCCACGAGACACTTGCATCGCTGCACGAGACTGTGCACGCTCCCCTGCTACTCGATCTTAATTTCGGACACGACACGCCACGTCGACACGCCAAATTTGGCATGGACACGGGGGCAATGTCTGCAAACATGCCCCCCAAGTTTCGTGGCTTATCGTGTCGTATCGGACACGAAATTGCCTCTGCACTGGTCACTCACTGACAGCACACACGTGGAAATTGGGTTCTGATACGGGCTTCCCATTTGGACACGACGACACGTGGACACCGTACAGACACACTGACACCTAGCCTGACCCTAGGCGAACCTAGGGACACGACCACGAGACACGAGGACGTGTGTGTCGTGTCCTAGAGCTAGTTGCACATGTGCACGACACTGTATTTGTGTGTGTGTGCACTGTGTTACCCGATTGTGTTTTTAGACACTTGGACACGCCGTGTCGTGTCGTGGTGGACACCTAGGGACACCCACGACACGTATACATGTGGGGGCATCACTTACCAACCACTGGTATCGAGCCTTAGCTCGGTTTTGTATGTGAAATTAGGTTTACCTACTTGTCGAGTGCACAGTGCACATTTTCTTGATATTGGGATATTTCCCAGTTTTTAAAAACGAATTTCAAACCTAATTTTGATATGATTTATACATGTATTAGTATGTTTTTAGTATATATATATGTAGTGTATATGTATGTGTGAGTGTAGGTGAGATTTGAGGGTATATGGTTGTGTATATTGTAGTGGTGTATATATATACATATATATGTATATATGTACTGTGTGTGTGTGTATTATGTGTTTAGGGACCAATTCCTGTTCTCAGGAATCTGAGAACAGCCCCCCCTTCTTCTTCCTGTGTTAGTCACTCTCTCTCACTGTCCTCTTTCTCATTCACTCTCTCTCTCACTCTAATTCTCCCTCTCACTTTCTTCCCCCTCTCTCTCTATATATATATATATATATATATATATATATATATATATATATATATATATATATATATATATATTATAGATAGAGATATATTTGTATTAGAATTATATATATTGTGTCTATATATAGATACCTGGGTATATGGGTATTACCTAGGCATAGGCCCTATGGGTGTTGTATAGTGTTATATATATATATATATATCTATATAATTATATATTATATATATATAATATATATATAGATATATATATATCTATATATATATATATTTTATTATATATATATATATATATGTAATATTAGATAAAACATATATATTATATATTATTATATATATTATCTATATTATAATTATATATTATATATATATATATATATAATTATATATATATATATATATATGTGTGTGTGTGTGTGTGTGGGTATTGGTATATAGATAGGCTATATGTATAGTTAGGCTATATAGTTAGGCTATATAATATATATATATATGTTTAGCCTATATATTGATATATATATAGATATGTTAAGTTGCATGAATATATGTATCATATATAGTTGGGTATATATATGGTATTATATAGATGTATATGCCAGTGCCCTAGATATGTTAGCCTATGGCCTATGGCTAGTAAGTCTTGATTTGACCAATAAGCCTAGTAGACCTAGGTTGACTAGAGTGTTTGACCATATGTTGACCATTGGTCAAGATTAACCTAATTACCTTGTTGATTAGTCGATGATTGACCAAAACCCTAGTTAGACTAAGGCTTGACCCTATATGGACCCAAGTAACTAGAGTTGACTAGTTTGACCATATTAACTAGTATTTAACTACTAGACATAGGTTGACCAAAATGTTGACCATAGTTGACCAAAGTCAACTATAGGTCAGACCTTGACCTAATTAACCTAGAAAGGACTTAGAAGGACTTAATGACTAAGGTTTGACTAAACCCTAGATTATTAACTAATTGGTTAGGTTTGACCTATATGTGAGTGCCCTAAGTATATAAGGGTATTTGTGTGACTTTGGTTATATGAATAGTTACCTGTCAATTAAGATATGTATGGGGTTAAGTGAGATACTTAGAGTTGAGTCATGACTTGAGATGGAATATGGGATTAGCTTGAATGTAGGATTAAGGTTGGTATTAATATATGTATTTATATGTGGTATACTTGTATAGGTATTGGTTATACCTTAACCTTGTGGTAGTACCTTAGATAGTCTAGATTGACCTAGACTTGACCCAGATTGATCATGTTGACTAGTATTTGACTAATTTGATTAGAATGTTGACTTTAACCTAGATTTGACTAACCTTGACTTGTTTGACCTTGTTTGACTTTATTTGACTCAGTTTGATCTCCTGTGACCCAGTTTGACTATTGAGTTGACCAAGAGTTGACTTTTGACCAGATTGACCTAGAATCATATATGCATTGTATACTTTATTTTTACCATTGTGGATACATTGTGACTTGTATTGCTCTGATTAGGAGCCATACACCTCTCCTCAGACAGTATATCCTCTTCAGACATTCAGTTATCAGGCGAGTACATTCTCTGACCGTTTATACTTGTTCAGGCTTTACTTCTCGCTCTAGATTACTTTACTTGATGCTGTTACGTTGGTAACACGGATTGGTACTATATAGATCTTTACATGAGATGTTATCCCCGGGAGCATCGGGTACTTCATGTTACGTGTGTTTCACTTTCATCATGTACTCCTGTGCTTCCATCATGCATGTATACTCATGTGATCATGTACTCTCATGTTCACTGAGCCTCATGTATAACTTCACGTATACTCATTTATGAGCCTCATGTGAAGTAATCATGTATAATAACGTAACTTGTCTAGATCCTTGTGTATTGATTGGAAAAAACGGGGGAGTAGAAGTAGACATGTGAATAATTCCAAAGTAGTGTAATCATGTACAAACTCAGTAGTGTAATCATGTATAAATTCTAGCCATTCACATGCTTATCTTGTACTCTACATCACTAGCCACTTACAGTTCTCTATATACAGTAGATATTTCCTTTACAAGCTATCTCTTTTACAGCGTATATTTTCTTTCAGCATTTCCTGTATCTTACTCTATTGCCTGTATCGTATTTCCTAACCTGATATGAACTGCGTGAGATGTATTGCTCGTTTCTGTCCTGACTGGACCTGTTGAAAATATTACAGAGGCTGAGGATGAGGCCCTGGTGACTACCTATTATGGAGCAGACTAGATATCTTATGTTGTGGACCCTCAGCAGGATCCACCTGCAGCTGAGGATGTTGCCCCAGTAGTCTAGGCTAGTTTAGCTAGACAGTCTTTCGGTATTATCTTTTTGTCTCACATTCTGAGTTATATTTTGAGATGTTGAGATATAGACTCTTAGGCTTATTGTATTATGAGTTGACATTCTGGATGTTATGTATCCTAGACACTTAGACTTTTTTTATCTATTCTACTGTTTTCTTTGAGTTACTGTCTATCTATCTATCTTTCATTCTTCTACCTAGATGTGAGTGAGATTGTATATTGTTATGTCACCTCCATTCGGAGAGTATAAACTGTACATGTGTTTTTATATTGTTAGATGATTGACCTAGGACAGCGTTCTACCGCCGACACTGCGGTGTAGGCTGGACGTACCCACTTCTCGTGCCCCTATACAGGGTGCGGGTCGTGACACGTATTGAGTGAGGGATTCGACCCGCACTGGACACGGGTGTGCTGTGGCTGAACCCAGTTCAGTGTATTGAGTCTCTTGTGTATTTTGGACACATTCGTGTCCTATTTTTGATACGATACATATGTATATCAAGTGCACATATTGTCAATTAATTACCAACCTCTTTTCATGGATTATTAAATGTTATTCAATGTTGAAATGGGAATTTTCTATTTCGACTGATACTCTAATGTATCAGTGATTTTAACCCACTGTTCACCATTCGATTACCTGTTAATCATTTCATATCATGTATCTGATTATGATTTAATCTACTACACATCGAATATCATGTTAGGATATAGGAGATTCATGTTTTTTGTAGAATTAATTGTAAGGGATTTTGAATTTGGAAATTAGTGGTAACTGTCGAATTGGTTGAACCTGTGATATGTAAAGCACACACACACTCTTGAAACTATTCTAATCCTGATAACTGTGACCCTGTCATTTACATTCCTCTCTTCACACACATTTTATAACTTACACACATGTAAATTCCTGCACATTGTTAGTCTCACACATGTACTACCTGTCATTTATCCTGAGATCATTTTTGTCGAATTTCTGATACATGGGTGATTGAATGGTTCTTTTTTTTCAGTTTCAATTGTGAATAAGTTATAATCGAATGTACTATTGTAAACCTGAGTAATTGATTAGTGATAACTGTTTTTTTTTTCTGTTAATTGATTCACTGAATTGGAGTAAACCTGAAAACTGAATTGGTCCCTGCCCATTCTTACACTGTCACCTATCTATATTCCTACACATACATGAACCTGAGATGGGGATTGGAATGAACTGAACTGTGTTTTGTAGATGTAAAACCTGAGATTAATCTAATTCCTGAAAACTTAATTACATGTCAATTCTCCACTGTTTGATTCCTGAGAACTCAATTAATGTGAAATGTTGAATGTTTTGGGTTACTCACTGATTTCCTATGTCAATTGCTTCACTATTAGATTAGGAGCTGCTATTACATTCCTTCTTAAATAGAGAATTCATGGTGTGATGTTGATTAGTTGGGTTCCTGAGAACATTTCCCTGTTGACACATTTCCTGAGAACTCTAACACCCATCCCCACACATGGCATACATATTTCCTGGCACACACACTCTAATCCTGAGAACACATTGCCTACTCCCATACACTCTAATTTCTTGCTCACACAGTTCACTGTTACATGTTTCTACACAAAACTGAGGATTTATCCTCTAAATTGTTAACTGTTGATAGGAATAATCTGGGAACACATGAGCACATTGACACACACAGGTTTTCTTCCTTCCTAGCTCAGTCCCTGTTTTGGGTTACTAAGACACTGTCATACACAAGTTCCCCTCTTCACACATTTTATAACTTATCCACACAGGTTCTAAAGCACTCACATTCACTTTCCTCCTATCACACACACATATGTTAATTCATCACACACACATAAATGCATCATATATATATATATATATATATATATATATATATATATATATATATATATAATTCCTAATCTATGTGTATGAGCTTTGTATATATATAATATGTTTGTATATGTGGGTAAATAGATATACTAGCCTATGTGTAGATGGTGGTGTAGGATGTTATGGGTATTCATAAGTGTGATAGCTAATGTGCTAGACACATGTCTGTTTGTATATGTAGATATACACATACATTCATATGTGAGTGATACATATTCTATATGTGGTATTGGGCCTATGGTGTGTCTATTAGACTAGTGAGGGCTTAGTTAGGCTGTTCAGTCTTGGTTAAGCCTAGTTAGACTTGTTAGACCTAGTTTGACCATAGTTGACCTAGGTTTGACTTCTTGGTTGACCAGGGTTGACCAAGAGTTGACTTTGACCTAGTTTGACCTAGACTCATGAAGAATGCATCGTAGTGCTTCATCTTATCATTTTAGACTTGTTGTGACTTATGCTGTTCTGATTAGGAGCCAGACACCTCTCCTCGGACAGTACATTTCAGTTGGACACTCAGATAGCAGGCGAGTACATTCTCTGATCATTTCATATCATGTTTAGGATTATATTTCCTGCTTTAGACTATCTTACTTGATGCTGACACGTTGGTAACTCGGATTAGTACTATATGGATCCCTTCATGAGATGTTATCCTTCTCGGGAGCATCAGATACTTTTGACCAGTGTGTTTTACTTACATCACGTATCTTATGCTTCTATTATCATGAATCTTCGAGAATCAGCTAGTGACTCATGTACTCACATGATCACCGAGCATTCACGAATCAATTTATGAATCACCCTTTATGGGCAACGTAGTATAATCATGAATCTTAACGTAACTTGAATAGATCTTTGTGTATTGATTGGGGATGGGGGAGTATAAATGAACATGTGAATAAATCCAAGTAGTGTAATCATGAATCAATTCCAAGTAGTGTAATCATGAATCAGTCCTTAGCCATTCACATGTTTATCCAGTACTCTGAATCACTAGCACTGTCTCTCTTTATATATATCATAGATATTTACTTACAGTCTCTCTCTTACATTATGCTATTCTTCAGTTTCCTGTATTTTATTCTCTAGCATGATTATATTTCCTTTTCTGCTATGACTTGTTGAGATGTATTGTGCTCGCTCCTGTCCTGACTGGACCTGTTAAAATATTACAGAAGATGAGGACGAGGATGGCTGCCCTACCTATTATGGGGCTACTTTAGATGACAGCTGTGACTTGGACCAGCAGTCGGACCCTATAGCTGTGGATGTCACTCTTCTAGACTAGGATGTTTATTTACATTACTCTATGGATGACTGTATTATTGATCTTGGGATTTGTGATGTATTAGACACTTAGACTCTCTGTTATACTTGGGATTTTCTTTCATTTCAGCAGTTCTATCTATCTATCTATCTGCCATCTTATCTTCCTTCCTTAGTTGTGATTGAGTTTACTTCTGCCATGTCACCCCCATTCGGGGAGTATAAACTGTTTAGAATTTATATTGTTAGATATTGTGACCTAGGACAGCGTTCTACCGCCGACACTGCGGCGTAGGCTGGACGTATCCACGTCTCGTGTCCTTACTCTAGGGTACGGGTCGTGACACATTTTTAGTGGTGGCCCATGCAGGTCGAGTTTATGTAGTGGTATTCGAACTAGAGTATCACTACAGCCTGCAGCAGGATTAGGATATTTTGAGGGTACTCAATCACACTAGGAAAACTCTTAATCAGATTCATTTTATCTAAATTTGTTGTTTATTGTCTTCCCTTGAATATAAACTGTCCTCCTTTGAATTTTTGCTTCATTCCCAGTAATTGCTTCTTGTTTTGATCTGTCTTCATAATGGTTATGGAGACATGATCTCATCGCTTCGGTTCGAAGGATACTATCGAGAGGCTGGCCACCTCTCGTCATGTTCATCAGGGCCTCGAGACCGCAGCTCCTGTTGTGCCGACTCAGGTTGACGTTTCTGCTACATTGGAGGTGCACCGCTGCTTGTACAGAGACTTTCTCCCGTCATTCCCGATTTTTTTCAGCAGCAGCGGTTCATGCAGCATCAGCAGCAGACCAGGGGAAACCTGCAGGGCGAGCTATCGTCAGAACAGTCGAGGATGCACAGACCATTAGAGATCTTGCTGCAAGTCCCGTTCTTCTCTATTCCATTTCCGTAATTGTCTCTTATAACTATCTTGAATTCCGATTCCATCTGTTCCTTACTGATTGATTAATTTTGTCATGTTGTTCTTTTGTTATGGTTGTTTTCCTTCAAAAAATCATATGGGCTAGGTCTCCTAAATCATGGGATCTAGAATCTTCGATAGTCGTATTAGTTGGCATAGTGAGGACATGTAGTCAGATTTTGGATGCATTTCTCGGGTATAGGAATTTAAGGTTTTCGTCGTCGCCTGCGGCAATGCGAAAGTTTTAAATACCATGAACCTAGAGATACATACCTTAGTCAAGGACTCTGTGATTATCATAGCCTTGCTCACTAGCATGATGAAGACTCTGGGCAACATGATTTTGGACAGACGCATATGATTATCAGATTGTATCTTGAGAAGATTTTTAAACATATCATCTCTATCGTACTATTCTGTTGTTATAAATTGTACTCCATCATCAAATAACTTAGGAGTAGGAGTATGAGTAGGAGTGGCTTAGCTGTTATTATAAATCTAGAGTAACTTCTTGCTATAAAAATTCTTTCTAATACAATGAACCGATGATTTTGCTAGACCTTAACTTAGATTTGATATTATAACTCTGGTTTCAAAATGGTTCCTTCTTTTAAATAGATAAGCAGAACAGATTTTATCATTACTTCTTCTTGCCATTATTTCTTGTATTACCTTAGAATATATATATAGTGGACATAGATGCTTGCCTGACACGTATGCATGTTACACTTGATTACCCACCTATCTAAATGCATATTAATATGTTGATGTTAATTTCTCAAATCCCAATAATTCTAATATAGGACAGTATCAGTGACTAGTTCTCCATTTCCCAGATTAATTTCGTAAATTAAAGTTAAAATTTCATGTTATTAGTTGTTGTTTACATTACTGCACATATATGTTACATACAGGGTTTCAAGTCTTAAAGAAATTGGTTGAAATTGGTTGAGTTTTGCGTTGAATTTGTCAAATCTGAGACTGTGTACATATTAAACCCTTAACCCTGAATTCTAAGTGTTTAGTTCAATTTACAGTTTTAAATTGTAATGTTTTGAGCCGTATACATTGTGTGTGTTGGTATATAAGTTAGGTTTCATACTCTTACATGTTAGGTTGTGGTTGTGGTAAACATTGAGTTGGTTTTGATGTTCGAATTTCTCTGAAATTTTGAAAACTGAATACATGTTAACATTTTACATTGCTTTCAAATGCGTAGTTCAATTTCAGATCTAATATGTAATGTTGAACTAAGCTGAATGATGAACCCTTCATTTCAAGTTTTAACCCATGAACACTTGACATCTACACTAATGTTTACAACTGCCATGAAAACCTAACCCTTCATCTCTATGTTATGTTCATATATATAATATATATATATATATATAATATATATATATATATATATATTATATATATATATATATATATATATATAGTTCTGTATACATGTTATAATGTATGTAGGTGCATAATTAAATCTCTACCTCTCTATACATATAGATATACGTATATATGGTTAGCCATGCATGTTATGAGTAAATAGCTTGTGCCTTGTAGACTGTTTAACCAATATGCCATGAATAGTGTAACTTGATAACTATTGTTTTGAGATCCAAATCCTTCTATACACTTTCATGTATATTTTACACACACAAGCCTACTATCTAACCATATGAACATGTCCACATACACCCATACACACATAACCTTTATATAATGTTAGTTTTTCCCTCTCTAACACTCTCTCTTTCTATATGTATTATATTGTGATTGGATTCAATGCTATTGACTTTCGTTCCTTAAACTTTTTGGTTTTTTTTTCTTAATAGTACCCCTTTATAGATGATTAGTAGTTATCTTATTTTATTTTTGATAATTACCAATTTTCATATAGGATGGTAGACTGCCTTACAGCCTTAATGATTGTTGTTTTTGTAACTTTTCTAGTTCAACACCCTTGATTGCTTGTAAGTTTTGATAACCTATGATTGTTTTGGTCTAGTGTGACTAGTATACCTAGATGAGACTTTCATTACCACCGTATGCCATGATCCGGTATGCCGTCCTTTTAAATTGTATGATTGATTAAGTTTTGAGACTTTGATTGTGGGGTGTTTGACCTAGAAGGACTACTGCCATCTTAAATTTCGAGGACGAAATTTTTATAAGGTGGGTAAAATTGTAACACCCAGTTTTCCAAATGAGGATAATTTAAAATTTTTGTATTTTAATTTATTTAATTATGATATTTAAATAATAATATGATTTTTGGTGATTTTTAATCATTCAAAACTATTTTAAATCATGACTTATGATTTTGGTGTTTTGATAGTGTAACCTTGGAGACTGGTTGACCTAGAGCCTAACCATGTTATTGGGATACTTATTTGTCATTTTAGCCTTGAGGGTATTTTTTTGTCTTTTTTGAATTATTTAAATTTAATATATTTTATTAGGAATTTTAAATGATTTAATTGAATGGGTTGATTTAAATACTCATTTATTTATTGCCATGTGATTTTGGTTAGCCTAACCTAGATTGGACCTAACCTAGATTGGTCATAACTAGTTTAGTTAGCCACTTTGAGAATTAGATGGTTTTGGTTAATGGTTTAAGTCAAGTTTAGTTAAGTGATTTTGCAAAAGACTAGGAAAGAGCCCTAGTTTCTAGGCCACCCATTAGCCTTGATTCATTCCTAGCCCTAGGATGTAATCTAAAAACCCTAACCCTAACTAAAGTGGCCAGCCAAGACCCCCCTTGCCTATATAATGTCTCCATAGGGATTTGTGCCTCTTTTTTTTAGTTCTTCATTTTCCTAAGGAATAGGTAAGCCTTTATTTATTTTCTTCATAGTTTAATCAATAGGACTCCATTTTTATTGGGATTTCTTCCATTGTGTTCTAATCAATGTTCTCTTGCTGATTGTGGAGTCAAATCTCAGATTTGCATCAATTTGGGGATTTTGAGTGGCTTTGAAGAACTCCTTGGAAGAGACTTGTTGTGTTGAAGAACACCATAGGTAAAATTCCTATCCACCCATTAAAACTAGGTTTTCTTTGCATAAATTCCTAGCCCTAGGTGTCCTGGTCCTGTAGGAATAGGGTTTGCCATTTTTCGTGTCCTGTACTGTCCGTATCGGACACGTATCAGTTCTGTGCGCAGGTGTTCGACGAAATGCCACAAAGGGCATTTCGTTCGAGATTTCAAATTGTGTTTGAATGGAAATTCGTGTTTTAGTGTCGCTTACACGTTTTTGATACACTGAGGTGATTTCGAGTCGTGTTCGAGTCACACTGGACTCACGGACACGCCTGCGCGCGCGTGCTCAGTACTGTCCTGCTACCCGCAGGTTCGTGCGACTCATTCAGGACACGTGGACGCGTGTCCTTCGACACAGGGCTTGGGGCAATGTCTGACACGACACCCCCCAAGGCCACGTGTCCGTTGGTTTCGTGTCGAGTGAGGGATTCGACCCGCACTGGACACGGGTGTGCTGTGGCTGAACCCAGTTTAGTGTATTGAGTCTCTTGGTGTTTTGGACACATTCGTGTCCTATTTTTGACACGATACAATATGTATATCAAGTGCACATATTGTCAATTAATTACCAACCTCTTTTCATGGATTATTAAATGTTATTCAATGTTGAAGTAGGAATTTTCTATTTCGACTGATACTCTAATGTATCAGTGATTTTAACCCATGTTCACCATTCGATTACCTGTTAATCATTTCATATCATGTATCTGATTATGATTTAATCTACTACACATCAAATATCATGTTAGGATATAGGAGATTCATGTTTTGTGTAGAATTGATTGTAAGGGATTTCGAATTTGGAAATTAGTGGTAACTGTCGAATTGGTTGAACCTTTTATATGTAAAGCACACACACACTCTTGAAACTATTCTAATCCTGATAACTGTGACCCTGTCATTTACATTCCTCTCTTCACACACATTTTGTAACTTACACACATTGTAAATTCCTGCACATTGTTAGTCTCACACATGTACTACCTGTCATTTATTCTGAGATCATTCCTGTCAAATTTCTGATACATGGGTGATTGAATGGTTCTTTTTTTTTTCAGTTTCAATTGTGAATAACTTCTAATCGAATGTTACTATTGTAAACCTGAGTAATTGATTAGTTGATAACTGTTTCTTCTTTTTTTTTGTTAATTGATTCACTGAATTGGAGTAAACCTGAAAACTGAATTGGTCCCTGCCCATCCTTGCACTGTCACCTATCTATATTCCTACACATACATGAACCTGAGATAGGGTTTGGAATGAACTGAACTGTGTTTTGTAGATGTAAAACCTGAGATTAATCTAATTCCTGAAACTTAATTACATGTCAATTCTCCACTGTTTGATTCCTGAGAACTCAATTAATGTGAAATATTGAATGTTTTGGGTTACTCACTGATTTTCTATGTCAATTGCTTCACTGTTAGATTAGGAGCTGCTATTACATTCCTTCTTAAACTGAGAATTCATGGTGTGATGTTGATTAGTTGGGTTCCTGAGAACATTTCCCTGTTGACACATTTCCTGAGAACTCTAACACCCATCCCCACACATGGCATACATATTTCCTGGCACACACACTCTAATCCTGAGAACACATTGCCTACTCCCATACACTCTAATTTCCTGCTAACACACAGTTCACTGTTACATGTTCCTACACAAAACTGAGGATTATCCTCTAAATTGTTAACTGTTGATAGGAATAATCTGGGAACACATGAGCACATTGACACACACAGGTTTTCTTCCTTCCTAGCTCAGTCCCTGTTTTGGGTTACTAAGACACTGTCATACACAAGTTTCCCTCTTCACACATTTTATAACTTATCCACACACAGGTTCTAAAGCACTCACATTCACTTTCCTCCTATCACACACACATATGTTAATTCATCACACACACATAAATGCATCCTATATATATATATATTATATATAATATATATATATATATATATATATATATTCCTAAACTATGTGTATGAGCTTTGTATATATATATATATATATGTTTGTATATGTGGGTAAATAGATATACTAGCCTATGTGTAGATGGTGGTATAGGATGTTATGGGTATTCATAAGTGTGATAGCTAATGTGCTAGACACATGTCTGTTTGTATATGTAGATATACACATACATTCATATGTGATAGTGATACATATTCTATATGTGGTATTGGGCCTATGGTGTGTCTATTAGACTAGTGAGGGCTTAGTTAGGCTGTTCAGTCTTGGTTAAGCCTAGTTAGACTTATTAGACCTAGTTTGACCATAGTTGACCTAGGTTTGACTTCTTGGTTGACCAGGGTTGACCAAGAGTTGACTTTGACCTAGTTTGACCTAGACTCATGAAGAATGCATCGTAGTGCTTCATCTTATCATTTTAGACTTGTTGTGACTTGTGCTGTTCTGATTAGGAGCCAGACACCTCTCCTCGGACAGTACATTTCAGTTGGACACTCAGATAGAAGGCGAGTACATTCTCTGATCATTTCATATCATGTTTAGGATTATATTTCTCTGCTTTAGACTATCTTACTTGATGCTGACACGTTGGTAACACGGATTAGTACTATATGGATCCCTTCATGAGATGTTATCCTTCTCGGGAGCATCAGATACTTTTGACCAGTGTGTTTCACTTACATCACGTATCTTATGCTTCTATTATCATGAATCTTCGTGAATCAGCTAGTGACTCATGTACTCACATGATCACCGAGCATTCACGAATCAATTCATGAATCACCCTTTATGGGCAACGTAGTATAATCATGAATCTTAACGTAACTTGAATGGATCTTTGTGTATTGATTGGGGATGGGAGAGTATAAATAAACATGTGAATAAATCCAAGTAGTGTAATCATGAATCAATTCCAAGTAGTGTAATCATGAATCAGTCCTTAGCCATTCACATGTTTATCCAGTACTCTGAATCACTAGCACTGTCTCTCTTTATATATATCATAGATATTTACTTACTGTCTCTCTCTTACATTATGCTATTCTTCAGTTTTCTGTATTTTATTCTCTAGCATGATTATATTTCCTTTTCCTGCTATGACTTGTTGAGATGTATTATGCTCGCTCCTGTCCTGACTGGACTTATTAAATATTACAGAGGATGAGGACGAGGCTGGCTGCCCTACCTATTATGGGGCTACTTTAGATGACAGCTGTGACTTGGACCAGCAGTCGGACCCTATAGCTGTGGATGTCACTCTTCTAGACTAGGATGTTTATTTACATTACTCTATGGATGACTGTATATATTGACCTTGGGATTTGTGATGTATTAGACACTTAGACTCTCTGTTATACTTGGGATTTCCTTTCATTTCAGCAGTTCTATCTATCTATCTATCTGCCATCTTATCTTCCTGCCTTAGTTGTGATTGAGTTTACTTCTGCCATGTCACCCCCATTCGGGGAGTATAAACTGTTTAGAATTTATATTGTTAGATATTGTGACCTAGGATAGCGTTCTACCGTCGACACTGCGGCGTAGGCTGGACGTACCCACGTCTCGTGCCCTTACTCTAGGGTGCGGGTCGTGACACTCACCCTGACTTGGCCTATGCTGTGCATATCTTGTCTCAATTCTTACAGGAGCCTCGACAAGATCTTTGGCATGCTGCTTTGAGAGTTATCAGATATCTCAAAAATGCACCAGGACAGGGTATTCTTCTGAAAGCTGATTGTGATCTCCGTCATTCTGGTTGGTGTGACTCCGACTGGACAAGTTGTCCCTTGACTCGCCGCTCTGTTACAGGCTGGTTGGTGTTTCTGGGGGGGTCTCCTATTTCTTGGAAGACCAAGAAGCAATCAACTGTTTCCGATCTTCCGCTGAAGTTGAATACCGATCTCTTGCTGCGCTTGTTTGTGAGTTGAAATGGTTGAAGGAGTTATTGGTGTGTTTGGGCGTTCGCCAGGAGTCTGCTATGTCGGTGTATTGTGACAGTCAGTCAGCCCTGTACCTGGCTCAGAATCCAGTATTTCATGAGCGCAGTAAGCATATTAAGGTGAATTTGCATTAAGTTCGCGATGCTATTAGAGATGGCACCGTAATAGCCTCGCATGTTCCTACTTCTTCTCAACTGGCTGACATCTTCAACAAGTCCCTTGGAAAGCAAGTGTTTGATTCTTTCCTTTCCAAGTTGGGCATTTGTGATTTGCATGCTCCAACTTGAGGGGGGGGTGTTAGATTATATTTTTAATGTAAATATGGCCCATACCCATAAGCCCAAATGTAGACATTATAAATATTGTAACAAACCCTAGCAATGAAAGGAAGGCATTATTATTTCCTACATACTCTCTCTCTCTCTCTGGCCTCTGCTTGAGCCTTGACCTAAAGAGGAGACGAAAAGGTGAGATAGAGGTATCAATGTGAACCTGATATTTTAGCAAAACTTTCATTTTGAGAATTGAAATATTTGTAACTTTTGTTCCTCGATGTTGGCTTTATTATGTTTTTTGAGTTCCCTCTGTAGTCGATGATTGAGGACAATCCTCTTTGCCCCCACCTTTTCAATGATGGGTTCTATTGATGTAGTTTATTTTTTTCGAAAGTTCCAAGTTATATTTACGTATAATTTACTTTGCACAGACACAAGCACAAACTTGAAATTTTGCATCTTGTAAAAATTAGGATACATATTGTTTGTAGTAGATCTTCGGTCTTCCTTCATAATCTCTCTATTTATGCACGTTTTCATAGTAACTAAGTTTCAATCAGCTTCTGTAGTATATTTACCTCACTACGCGTTGTGAGTTATAGTTGATCCCATGTTGGTGTTGAATACCGATGAGCCGATGGCGATGAGTCTTTTCGTTTATCTTTGTACTTAAGATTTCACACTTAGAATTATAGGTTCCTAGTGTTGAATATCTTTTCGTAAATCTATGCACTTAAGATTTCACAATAATTTCGTTTTCAAACTGAAATATTTTGTAACTTTTGTTCCTCTTGTAACTATTGTTTCTCCTGATTTTGGCTTTTTTTTATGTTTCTTGAGTTTCTCTGTTATTGATAAATTAGGCAAACAAGCCCATATATCTCAATCCTAGTATTGAAAAAATATAAACAAGAAATGTTAAATAACATATTGCATCGGAATTTTTTTTAACTACGGAAGTAGTATTGATATTTGCCAAGATATATTTCTGAAGCAAAATTTAAGGTTAGCTGGCATGTATTAGACCCCAGTCCAAAAGACTTCACTTTGGCTTATTGTATCATGAAATTTTTTTTGATACTTTATTTTTAATATAATTTTTGAAGAAGAGGCATTATTTTGTATTTAGTCCCGGCATCAAAATGTTCCGGGCCAGCCCTTATTTTATATAATCTTCTAATTGGAAGAACAGACGAGTCAGGTTAGGCCAGTTGCTTGTGTTTGACTAAGCTAATGTGGCATACGCTTTGCGTGGGGGAGTTGTCACCAGCCATTTATTTGAGGGAAAGGAAGAGAGGCCTTTCTCCCCGTCTCTAGAAAAATTGACGATGAGGTTTCTGTTGAGGCCACAAGTATATATTAAAAGTAAGGAGGAGTAATTGAAGACCGAGTGAGCTGAGCGAAGGAAGGGAACAGATGGAGATTTGCACAAGCACAAGCCAGTTTCTTAATTCTACTGCATCCCCTCCTCGTCATGTCGATGCCCCTGCCGCCGGCCATGGAGATGGAGAGTAAGACACGACACATCTATTATTATGGTTACAGCAGTAGTTGTAGTAGTAAGAAGAAGAAGAGGAGGCTCTTGAATGCTGTTGCTGGTACCACATCACCATCGTCATCGTTCCTTGAACCCCAAAATCGGAGTAGAAGGGGATGATCACTTCTTCTTCTACCATTACTTCGTCGTCGTCGTCATCACCATCCATGGTGGCGGCTCTGGCACAAAACAACTCTAGCAGCAGCAGCGCCATGGAGCAGCTTGATATCGAACGCGGAGTCTGTGTCCCTTTCCGGAAATATACTCCAGAGGCGGTAGATATTTAGCTATTCTTCTGATGATGATGATGATGCTGGATGAAAGATGATTATTTTAATTTTAATTTCTCTTTCTTAGGTGAGAGACAGGGTTCTTGAATCCAAAGGAGGCATCTTTTCTCTAATTGCGCGCGGTGTGGAGATTGTGTGGAGCTTAGGCCTCTACTGGTCTGCCCTCACCTACGACTGCCTCGTCGGCCGCGACCAGGAGGTTGTTCCCTTCCGTGCTCGCCAGCTCCGGAACCTCTTGTGCGATCTCGGACCATCATTTCAAAGCCGGCCAGGTCCGGTACCTCAACTTCATTAATAATCCAACTTCCTCACTACTTGTCATTATCATCATCCTTACCTTTTCAATATAGGTTCTTGCAAACAGACCGGATATAATTCGAGAGGACTATATGAATGAGCTCTGCATTCTCCAAGACGACGTTCCCCCATTTCCCAATCAGGTACCTAGCTAGCTAGCTAGATGATAAGCATGATCAAATTTTTGGTCGAAGATGCTTGCTTCTACCAAAAAAGCTTGTCGACCATATCTAGGTGGCATTTGACATCATCGAAGAAGAACTTGGGCAACCTCTTGAAATGTTGTTCAGCAGAATCTCATCACAAACTATTGCAGCTGCAAGTTTAGGCCAAGTCTACCGTGCCACTCTACGGGACACAGGGGAAGATGTTGCAATTAAGGTCCCAACTTCTTCTTTTACTGCAACCCCGAACCCCCCTCCTATAGTCAATAACATATGTTGGAAGCTCGCTAAAAAACCTCAGCAATTCATGTCTTCCCATTTTCGTCCTTTTGCTGCCTGTGCACAGGTTCAAAGACCTGGGATAGAGCCTATAATATACCGGGATCTTTTCCTATTCCGTACTCTGGCTTCCTTTCTGAATGGTATCAGTCTTCAGAAATTGGGCTGCAATGCGGAGCTTATTGTTGACGAATTTGGTGAAAAGCTCTTGGAAGAACTGGACTACACCCTTGTATGCCACTTTCACTTCTTGCTCGAATCTGTAGCCTTTTAGCTGAACTATAATAGCTAGAAAACAACCAGAATGTTGCTACTTTCCCATAGATAAATATAAATGACAAGTATATCAGCTTCAAAGGTCCACAAAGTTTTCAAGTATTTGAGTGATCATCAGGCTCTCTTAATTCAGGGATAACCACCTTCCTGAGCAGTACAAGATTTCTTGCATTCTTCTGACCAAGTTCTTGCATAATGCTGTTTTTTGTACTGTTTTTAGGAGGCTCGGAACATCGAGGATTTCCTGGAGAATTTTGAAAGTGATCCCACTGTCAAGATTCCTCAAGTTTATAAGCAGCTTTCTGGTTCACGTGTTTTAGTGATGGAGTGGATTGATGGCATAAGATGCACCGACCCTCAGGTTAGAATCATGTGCAATGAATGGTTTACTTGTTTTTGACACTTTTGTTTGAACTCAGTATGTTTTTACTGTATCGATTTTGCATTTGTCGTATTTGTGGGAGTAAAGAATTATGAAATTTTGGTTTGGGAGGACGGTGGGTGGTTGAAGTTTATGGTTTTTATATTTCAAAATCCTCGTTCTTAACTCTAAAGCCAATCCTTGTGTGGTTTCATTTATGTTCAATCTATATACAAGGGAACCAATCATGTTATGCTATTGTTTTTAGGGAATGATCCTAATCAACTTTATTCTTCTTTTATGTGACACAGGCTATCAAAGAAGCTGGAATTGATGTAAATGGTTTTTTGACTGTGGGGGTGAGTGCAGCTTTGCGGCAGTTGCTAGAATTTGGATTGTTTCATGGAGATCCGCATCCTGGAAACATTTTCGCAATGCGTGATGGTCGTATTGCGTATGTGGATTTTGGCAATGTTGCGGTGCTTAGTCAGGTCAGTTCAGCTTATATTGCTATCTGTCCAATGATTTGTATTTAGTCTTGTTTTACCAGACTCGGGGATATGTTATAAAGCAGAGGAAAATCCCTAGATTTTGTTGTCTAAAAATTAAAGCAAAGGTTGAATTTTTCAACAATTTAGAAGCTATTAAATGTTTATGCTACAAAATATGGTTACTTCTATCCAAGGTATCTTCTTAGAGCTATTAAATGTTTATGCAACAATTCAGTACATAATTGTAGAGTTTACAGGACCCACATGTCAGTGGCTCCCTTATTGTGTGTGCATTTGTGAGCCACACACCGGACTGAACCCTTTAGTAACCGCAAATCAAGCCTTGTAGAGTGTTAGATGGAATAATTGGATTGATCACTATTGAATGAAGGATTACGTATATATAGGAGGAGGACTACCCTTTAGTAACCGCAAATCAAGCCTTGTAGAGTGTTAGATGGAATAATGGATTGATCACTATCGAATGAAGGATTGCATATATAGGAGGAGGACTAGCCGCCTCCTTATTCTCTACCCGATGTGGGACTAAAGCCCATAACTAATATACTCTTAAGATAGAGCAAAAGACCCAGGATAGAGCAGGATGAACCAATGTAAATGAGTATTAAGCTTCATTGCCGGAACACGATTGGTGCTGAACATACTAGGTGCTAACTTGGTAGCAAGAGAGGCCATGCAATGACAATTGTGAGGTTGTCACTGAGCATCTGATGCAAGATGGTCGAGTCCACTCATATTCAACTCTTTGTTGTACAATACTCCCATCTTCTAGCTGTAGTGAAACTACTTTTGACAAAGTGTCCTTTAACAGATACTTCATTCATTACTCTTGCAAATGCTAACCTATGAAAGTTACCACTAGGTTTTTCCATCTTCACGGGCTGTCTAGTAGTACTAGCCACTTTGCTAATAATCTTTCTACTACATAATTTAATATTTAGGTCATGAAACTTTATCCATATTGGTATGCCTGACAGTAAATCAGTGTCAAGTCCTACGTTGGGGCTCCATCTTCTCATGATCATCAATCTGCCATCAAACAACTATAGTCCAGAGTCCAAGGTTCTGTCACATTCTTCTTTGGACTCATACTTGATTTAGTAGCCATTCTTCTCTCTTGAGTATATCTCAAAATAGCAAGATGGCTTCCACATCCTGGTAGCATAAGCCTTGGATAAGAGACTAGCCTTTGATAATTTATAAGCCATTCTTGCTGAGAGAGAAGTCATCAATTATCACAAATAATTACTGGCTTCAAGTATTCAAACTTCCAAGAAGCACTGTAACTTTACTTCACAGGCTTTGTGCTGAATTTATATGACAATCTTCTTTAGCTGGAAGGAGGCTGTGAAGCCTAAGGAAGGGGGAGGTATTGGGCTCAGGAACCTTTTTGATATTATGGTGTCATTGCGAATTAAAAGGGTATGGAAATACTTAACTGAGGATACCTTATGGTTCAAGTGAATGAAGCTCAAATCTCAGAAGCATAAGAGCTTTTGGGATATGCAAATTGACAATAATGCTTCCCTAACATGGAAGGAAATGTTAAGATGTAGGTCCGAAATTCTTCCTGCTATGCAGAAAGCCATAGGTAGTGAAATATCTTCTTCACTTTGGTTTGACCCTTGGCTGCCACAAGGGAAACTTACAGACAGAAATGGCTAGGAGGCTTACAATTTGTATAATGAGGATTGCTCAGTCAATAGAGTCATCATTGATGGGAAGTGTGCACCTCAGGAGCTGATGATCACATACCCCCTCTCTGAAGAAATTCAACAGGTTGAACTTCAGAGAGACCAACCTTTGGATTTCTGGATATGGACTTACAGCAAGAATTTTCTACCAAGCCTACAATATGATTAGAGGACAACTAACTCCACCATGTCTGAGCATGGCGTGGTATAAGGGACATTATGTTACAATGTCACATTGCACTTATATGGGTGTGAAAGATAAACTTCCTACAAAAAGCAAGTTATTGAACTATGGCATCCAAATCAAAGGCGACAGTGAATTCTGTCACAGAGAAGAACGTAGACCACACATATTTCAAGTGTGACTACACAAAAATATATGGCACTGCATCAGAGGAGGACTTCAGCTACAGAGGAAACACGAATATATTCTAGAAGATGAAGTTCAGGAGCTTCAATACAAATTCAAGAAGAAGAAGTGTTACTCCCTGGCTAGGCATTTGCTCAATGCATCTGTCTGGCATATTTGGCAACAGAGGAATATGAGAGCCCACCAGAATGAGAAACTTGATCCCCTTGGCTGCAACAAAGTATTGTACAGAATGTTAGAGATCTCATGATGATTTATAAAATAGACAGAGATAAAGATCATAGCTCTGAAAGAGTGCTGGACATCTTCGGCATTTTGGGTGATAGGAACTGATGCCATTTGTATTTCTTTATCAGTTCAATGTATAAAAGCTACCTTTTCAAAGAAAAATATACAGGCAAAAAGGTTCCTATGGTTGCATCCTAGGAAATTTGTTAAGGGTCGTGTCAATTTCCAATTGGACACCAATGCTCACGTTCACCACACCAAATCCCAACTAAATATGTGATCAATAGTTTTGGAGGATATGATGAGCCGTCAGGATTTTGACACGTGGACTCTACCTTACGAAATTTCCTAAGGTACCACCTAAGAAACCACTTACCCCTCTTTTCCTTCTGAAAATAGTAATTGTATTTATAAATCACAGTAAAAAGATATAAAGTGATGGAGATACTGTGCTACTACTATAATAGTAATAGTAATA